>JAMKCH010013263.1:0-34158 GCA_023653785.1 Ophioderma brevispina | reverse complement strand
ATATACCCATCACTTCGCATAGGAAGTGCCCCGACACTAGTTGACCCAATGTGTTTGAATAAATACTCTCTGATAATAATTTGCTAAATAAAGATCTCCCCATGCCAATTGCAGTCTGACAAATCATCTAGAATGCAAAATTAATTTTGGCGGGAAAACTGCGGCCATCTTGAATAATGACCATCACTTTCCACTTTTAATATATCAATTGCAAGTGCTACACACCTTGCAGGCATAGCCATGCAAAACATGTTCAAATACTAACAGAAAAAATGAAAAATCTCCCTAAACACGCATTTATGAGCTGTATACATTTGTCCAAATATGGGCGTATACGTGCACGTAAGATAAATGCAAATTAGCATGTCTTGCCAGGCTTCCCTTTTTATACCTTTTTGATATGTTGTTTGGGAGATCTTTTACTGCTAGTTACAGCAAGAAACCCTTCTGTAGCAATTTTGTCCAGGTGTACCTAGTATTTTTCATAGATTGTCAATCTACGGTATGACCTGGACAAAACTGCTACAGAAGGTTTTCTTGCTGTAACTTGTTGTACAAACCCTCCCAAACAACATACCAAAAAGGTAAAAAAAAGGAAGCATGGCAAGACATGCTAATTTGCATAATACCTATGTGCCAGTTTTGCCTATATTTTGGTTATTATACAATATATTAGAAGGGGCGACCCGATTTAAGTAAATAAAGTTTTCATCTTGATTGAATGGTCTTCACCTCCAAACCCGATCTGTAGAGTTTTGCACTGATATTTCAACCCGTTTTCATGTGAGAGCTTAAAATATGATTTTATTAGCCCTATATGTGTAAAATTAATATCGTTCGACCAAAATGGGGGTACATTTTCGCTCATAACTTCCAAACCAAATATCCTTTAGCCCTAAGAATTCACAGAGTAAATGAGAAAATAGTCGCTTTCTTCAAATACCAAAATGTTGACCAGTTCCGGTATAAAATCTTGGAGTATGGGAACGATGCTATTAGCGACCAGGCCACGGCCCTTTAACTTTTTTGACGTCTAACCTTTTTTGAGTTGGGTACCGTATGTACAGTGTGGTCCAAAAAAGGTTTACACTTTTATATCTGCAAATCTCTCAAAAGTGGGTGAACCTATCACAGTTTTTTGAAGATATTTATTAATTACAATATCTTGTTATAACCTGGTGAAAACGGCGTTCAAAACAAAGCTCAAATAACAAAATGGCGGCCAAATAGCGAAAAATGGTCAAAACCCACTTTTTTTTTTTTTTTTTTTTTATTCACAGAGTAAATGAGAAAATAGTCGCTTTCTTCAAATACCAAAATGTTGACCAGTTCCGGTATAAAATCTTGGAGTATGGGAACGATGCTATTAGCGACCAGGCCACGGCCCTTTAACTCTTGAGTCGTTCTTGCTGTCTAACATAGGACCCGAGGTTTTTGACGTCTAACCTTTTTTGAGTTGGGTACCGTATGTACAGTGTGGTCCAAAAAAGGTTTACACTTTTATATCTGCAAATCCCTCAAAAGTGGGTGAATCTATCACAGGTTTTTGAAGATATTTATTAATTACAGCATCTTGTTATAACCTGGTGAAAACGGCGTTCAAAACAAAGCTCTAATAACAAAATCGCAGCCAAATAGCGAAAAATGGTCAAAACCCACTTTGCACACACGTAAGTCTATGGGAAACCATTATGTTGAACAGAAATCAATACCATTGCGTGAACTGGAGGCCTACTCACTTAACAAGCTACTGACCACCCTTCGAGTTTGTGTGAAGTTTTACCGTTTGAAAATGAATGAGAGAATATCTCAGCCGTGAAACTGAACTTGAAATGCATATTTACATAATAATTAAGTTGATTTCAATTGGGGGAGGATTTTAAATTGAAAGATACATGCATGTTTTTCTTGCCATGACTGATCGAGACTCTGCTTGTATATTTTCGAAGTTTGCGTGGTTTGGGACAAGATCATAAAGAAGAAATATAGTAGCCGTTTTATTTTTAAATGTATAAGAAAAATTTGAAATAATTTGAGGCGTCTTGATTCTTACCTTTGTGGTTATTATTAAATACCAAGTCCCATGACGGGGTGCGTTGTTCAATGTGTGTATCAATCTTGGATATAATTCGTGACCGCCAACACAGTGCCAGAGACTTGCCGTGTGTACAAAGTGGTTTTTGACCTTTTTTCTCTAGATGCTGGCCATTTTTGTCATTTCAGCTTTGTTTTCAATGCCGTTTTCACCAGGTTCCAATAAGATATTGTAATTAATAAGTACCCTCGGACTATTTTGATATGTCTACCCACGTTTGAGAAATTTGCAGATGAAAAAGTGTAAACTTTTTTTTTTGACCACTCTGTACTGCAGATAGGTTGATGATTCTCTTTCTCATTGACGGTCATGTATTCTTGAAAAATTTGATTGCGTAACCGAGAAATCGCAAAAAAAAAATCAATTGTTGGGTACTATGGACCCCCCCTTTGGCACTTAAGTGTTAAACAAGTTGTTCATTTTTTTTTTTTAAAAAGGTGCTTAATTTTTAAACAAGTTGTTTAATTTTTAAACAAGGTTGAGCGATGTATATTTATACTCTCTCCCTGGAGATGGCCAGCGCACATGAATGAGTGTTGAAAAAGGTAAATAAAAACATGTGCGCTTGAACGGATTCGAACTCGGCGCCCTCCGTATTACCAGCACGGCACTCTTGCCAACTAAGCCATCAAGCCAGGGCTGCTAGAGGAGCTAGGAAAGCGAAGGACACCATTTGGACGTAACACATATATAAAATTTATATCTATTGCCTTGTATATAGACATTTGCAAAAACACAGCTACGTTATAGAGAGTGTCCGTGTTTTGCATTAACCTCCATCTTTGAGGTTCAAAAACACACTCACCAGGATACATAGAATGTGGCCAGCTACAGAATAGGTGATTGCATAATTCATAGATAACACCTACCTTACAAGACGCCTGCAAATACGAAACATGGACACTATGTTTCCAAATCTTGGTGAAATATGTATTAACTGGAAGTATATACTTTCTTTATTGCAAAATGTAGTAAAGGCATTTTGAGTGATCTACGTAACATTACGGATAGAAGCCGCCTGTTAAAGAGCCTGTTAAAGGTACCGTATCCCTTAAAGGCACTATATTTTTCGATTTTCTGGTTTGGCAAATCACTGATAGTGCCTAAATCCCTAAATACCATTTTCCCCACTTTTCAAAAATCACGGAGCGGGGCCTTTGCCTTGTGCTTAGGTTGAAATTGCTCCTAGATCTAACCCGATATATTGCGCCACTTCCTTTTTTTGCGCTGATCGTAAGGTTGGTAGCCATTTTCCTTCAGGGACGTAAGGATATGACTTGGCTAATAAGAAAATATTTGATGCATTTAATTTAAACTCTCAATGAAAGCCCCTGCTTTTAACTTCAATTAAAACCTGTGAGTTGCTGTGTGTCCTTATTCTTTTGCGCACGTGCAGCTTGCACCCGATTAGCATGAACTTAATTTCTAGTTAAAATATTAAAGGTCGATTCTAAAATCATATAAAAAAGAAACAATTTGGAGACAAAATGACTGACTTTCAAACCATCAGGGAAAGCCTATCATGTAATGATTTAAAAAAATATTCTACCTCAAACAGTTCACTTTGTACGTACTACCAACCATATCGCATTTTGAGGCCCCTTCCTGGATTCTGGATTATTATCACTCTGACAAAACAGGTACCTGCATCAAATCAGAGTTTTTGACTCCTAAAGACCTATAGACTGGGTAGTTGTGGAAATTTGGTAGTGGTCCTTAATGGCAGTCTTAAATTACATAGTCCGTCATGTACCAAGGTGGTGAGGCAGTGATATCCAATGTTTATGGTCCATGGAAAAAAGCGTTGCAAAATGAAGATCTAACTTGGAATTGCATGTATGACGAGCAGGATGATGACGTCTCGTCGTTGTAGTTGGTATGGTAAGTGGTCACTCCATGAACATATCCACCCCAAAGATTGTGGGATTTATACAAATGTAATTCTGGTTGATCCGCCTACAAATATCTAAGCTTGGCCATTCCAGTTGGGTGAGCATTTGAGAAACATTGCCTCTCTGGAGTAGTTATTAAAGCGAAAAAAGCCTAGCTGCTGATCTTTGGATCATATCAAGGGTGTGTTTTTCTTCATTTGTTGATGATGCCATGCACTGAACCATACACAACTTAGGCGGAATGAGGGATAGTACAGGGCGAGACTTGCGTCCTTTGGTGCATGCTTTGAAAGTTCGTCTAATCACTCCAAGGGTTTTTTTTGTTTGCAGTTTTATTTGTTATCCACGATATGATTTTTCCACCTGAGGTTATTACTAAACTTAAAGTCTGACTCAGAGATGTTTTCGAAATAATTTTTTTTGTGTAATAAATGAAAAATAGTTCAACTAGTAACTAAAGAGAGTAACCCACATGCACAATTCCGAAATTTTGATGAATCGGACTTTTCGGTTTTGATGCAGTAAACATTATGTGTAGTATTACGTCCCATAGGATACTGTGTATAACAAAAATTCCGGATTCCGGATTTTATAACAAAGTTGTGATTTTCTATATACGGATTCGATTTAAGCTAGCAATTTCACAACATGATTAGTATATGGACAAGCAGTATGTACATGCAAAAAACACGATTTTTGTTTGGAATTGAGGGGCCCTAATCCCCTCAGGGAATCTCTTAGTCGGCCTTTAATAACCAGGCATGGATGGGTGTCCTGGGTTGGAGGGATATTATCACAACGAGGAGTAAGTAATAATCCCTGGTGATCTCTTGGTGTAAATTGCATAACAAAGCATTTTCCTGTGTTAAATGACATCGCCCCTTTTTATTCCATCGGATAATGCATCAAGATCATTTTGAGGTCTTGCATCCAGTTCTGTTCTTATTTCACACGGAGATAAAAGCATCGTCTGCAAAAAGTCCTGGTTTTTAGTACCTTTGCTGATCCACTCAGGTAGGTCATTGATGAAAACAAGAAAGCTCAGCGGCCCGGTGACCGTCCCCTGAGGGACACTGGAGTCCACGTTGACATCAGTAGATTGGATACCATCCAAGACCACGCATTTGCGTTTTGTTAGAAAGGACATCAATCCATTTGTGGATATTTCCTCTCACCATCATGATGAATTTGTTCAGGAGGCGTTATGTGGTACAAGGTTTCAACAGCTTTTGAAAAGTTAACAATGATTGGCGGTCCACTTGTGGTTTTTATCCAGAGATTTTGGCCAAGGGTCATTTCGGTAGTTTTAAACAAGCGGAGTATCACAACCCCTTCTCCTATGGAAACCGTGTTGCGAGTTGGTGAGAACTTGTGTGTCAAAATGCTTCATTGACGACTCGTCCAGGATGTGTTCATGATCTACAGTATTGATGTCAAATAGTCGCGTATATCTTACAAGGCAGACACGGTTACCTGTCTTGAAAACAGGTGTGATAGGTGAGGTCAGCCAATCCGGTATGTTTTTGGTAGTGTCACCTGCTCAGCAGTCCAGGCTGGGTTGGTTAAAAATAGTGGGATGGGTAGGATTGGAGCCAACTCTTGTCAACAACTCTTTTTAAAATTTTTGCAGGTATCTGATCAGGACCCGACGCCTTACTAGTATTGAGTTCCTCCAGTAGTTTGCGTACCACACTCTGCCAATGTGGAGAGGTGGATATCTTCAACACTTGGCCTGTTGGATCAGATGTTGCAGTGTTCTTCAGTGGTGTAGACAGATTTGAAATAATCATTGAGGATGTTAGCTTTGTCAAGGGCCTATCATCAGTGGTCAAAATTCTGATGTTTAAGTGGGGGGAACGCCAGTAGAATCTTCACGCTTTTTGATTTTAATATTTCACACAAGGCTTTGGTGTTATGTTGAAGATTTCCAGCCTGTAGATGTATGTAATTCATCTCAGCTGTTCTCAGTTCACTTTTGTATTTGGATCTGTAGGTCTTAAATGTGTTCGTATCGTCGGTGAGAGGGTCTCCTTGGTTTATTATAGATGCGTTAAGCTTCCTCTGCATACGTCTGAGTTTGCCGGTTAAACCATGGTAAGGTGGCTCAAAAAACCGTGGCTTTCTTCTTTGGAATAGCATTGTCAATAAGGTTGGTAATCGTTGATTTAAAGAAATTCCAGTTTTTTTGAACAGACTGTTTCTTCTTGTGAACTGTTCGAAAGATGCACTGAATTACTAGTCCTCAGTAAGGCAACATGGCCAGCTTTTGTATATCGATACATGCCTCTCTGGTTGGATTTAACGCTGGTCTCAGACAACTTCGATCTTAACGATATCATGGTCACTAACTACATCATCTGTAAAGTTTCAACTTACATATCTGCGAAGCATTGGTTGTAAGAAACAATTCCAGGATTTTATCAGCTCTGTTGAATATGAACAATCTGTTGAAGGTGGTAGTGTGGGACACAAACCAAGGAAACGGTTGCATGGGGACTGCAATTGGACTAACACCGGACTTACTAGTCAAATTAAACCACTCAATGTCTCTAAGATTGAAATCCCCGGCTAACCATATTGTAGATGGTTTAATGAGTGAGTTATAGATCTCTGCAAGTGCCTGGTCAAGTGCATCAAGTGATTCACGGGAGACATTAGGATTGTAAAATGCTCCTACAAACAGCGGCTTACTATGAGAGAGTTCAATTCGGACCCACAGCATCTCTGCATCACAAGTATCGCTTCCTTGCAAGCGATCGATTGATTCCCAAACGGCGTTAGGCCTAAAAATCAAGTTTGTTCGAGTCCAAAAACTTAAATGCGAAATGCAATTGTATTTTGTATTTTTACTATTTTTATAAAGTATTTTACCAGTAAGGGCTCAATTCGGCCAATTGGCAAGTCAAAACAATTGCAAATCATATTTGACTGTCAAGTTCTTAGTTTATAAAACAAATATATCGATTTGGGATCACATATATTTTAATGAAAATTTTCTATCTCTGAGACCTTTTTTGTCTACAAAGTGCAATTTCTTCTCAGTAAATCAAATAATAAGATTTGGTTAAAATGGCTCCAAAATCAAAATTCGCGCGGCCGACTGGAAACAAAACTTGTTTTAATCGTTTGGCCTTATCGTAAAATCTTTATATGCAGGACATATTTCACTTAAGGATTATAATATTTCCTCCAGGGAATAAAGCGGGATTACATTGGGAAATACATACGGATAATACATATTGGGGTGGTGCATCATTAATTAAGTTCAATGTAGGTTGAAATGCTTATGATATGGATTTGGTCGAACACTATATTCTTAGGAATTCAAAGCTTATTCACTTCACAGGAGTTGATGTTTTAGAGCAGGAGCAGAATATCAGAGGGCATTATAAAGGTGTTCGTACATCTCCCACTACAGAAAAGGTTTAACACCATTGGTAGTTAGTATAGACCCTCAAGGTCACTGTTGGGTAGTTGATTGTGGTGTCAAATTGTGGTGTCACCTTTTCAATAGGGGGCCAGTTTAAGATTACACAGGGGTAAAAAAGTCTCAATAGTGTCTTTTAATCTCAATTTGAACAGGTAAGTAAATATTTAGCATAACCAAAACTATACTTTTAGGGAGTCCTTTTTCATCAATGAATAATTTGCAAGTATTTAAAATATAATCAGAGTAACTATTTTGACATATGATAACTATGTATTGCAGACAATCTGTTCCTTCGCTGTAGATGAACGATTTGTTTCATTTTTTCACCAAAATTGAAGCAACTTCTGATTTTTATCCCTGTACAAATGTAAATTTACTTTTTAAATTTTTTTTTGCAATTTTAACCATTTTACTCTACCAAATGTGTAAACATTCCTGTATTGGGGGATGAACGATAATTTTTGACTCAGGTCCATGCTCTCGCTCTATTTGAATTAAATTAAAGAAACTGTCAGGTAGAATTGATTAAAAGTAGACCAAAATCGCACACAGAAATTACAGTAAGTATAGACTAGTTTCATTTCTCAAAAAAGTGCTTCCTACAACATGACGAAGGCATTTTTGAGTAAAAGCAATTGGGTTAGTGTTTTTAGATGAAAATGTTATGCTAATTCCAAATTTTCTGGTCCCCAAGCTGAATTTTGAGAGGAAATGTGCCTAATTAGCATAAATTCCCCAAAAAAAGGGCCCGCCATTTTAAAGTTTGTTGTTACATAACTCAGATTAGGCGGGTAATGACTTCGATTATTGTGTCTAATTAAAAAATAGTGTTCAGGGTTTAAGGAATACAATTAGATCATTAGTTATAGCATTAGGTCAACTTAACAGTTAATTTGCATAAAAATTCAAAATGGGCTGCCATTTTGACATTTTTTTTACATAACTCAAGATTTAAGGCTTGTACTTCATTCTTATGTCTATACATATGTTTTCAGGGTCAATGAATTAAATTAGATCATTAGTTATGGTCGTGCGCCTTGAGTTGGGGTATAAAAAATGAGGGTGGCGTTACCTTTTCACAAATATTTGTAAACATTTTTTATTGTATCATAAGAACTAAGTTAGGTATTCAGCTGATTTATATTTCATTTTAAAGGGAATTTATCTAGCTTTGACATGGTAGCAGATTCAATTTTGTGCTATTTTTACTTTTTGAGTTGTCGTAATTTTGAGTCAGTCGGGGTCAGAGAGGGTGGTGCCTACGGATGAGGTGCCTACGAATGAAGCATCTGTTAAAGTCTAGGGATTTTTGATATTCGGAGTTTTGCATTTTTTTGGTTTTATATCGTTGTAACCCTGCCATGTATTAAGATAACTAACATCTCATTTTGTGTGTTATTTATGTGGCATTCATTTTGACTCATACAACAGTTTAAGCTATGATGTTAATTGAAGGTAACAAATTAGACTGCCACAAAATGTTGTACTTTTTACATCAAAATTTCACTTTTCCACCTTATATGACACTTGTGGCAGCCTATATATGCACATACAAATTGCATATTTGTCTTCCTTACATTTTAGCTTTACAACAATATATAGTTTTATAGCTATCTCAAAAAAATAATGATGACTTACTCTCATTTAAGTGTGAAAACGTGTAATATTTGGTAGTTTTGGTCGCCTGTTGTAGCTTGACCCCTCTAGTATATCGGTCATGTTTGGCTATTGTGTATTGCCTGCCAATGAGGACGACTTTGATTGGTACTTCTTGGAAAACTATTTGCCAAACCTTATGAAGTACCTCACGCAGAATTTCTGACCAAATCACAGATGACAGTCTTCACATTTTTGTGTTTTGTCAAAAAAAAAAAAAAAAAAAAAAAAGGTCAGAGAGGGTGGTGCCTACGGATGAGGTGCCTACGAATGAAGCATCTGTTAAAGTCTAGGAATTTTTGATATTCGGAGTTTTGCATTTTTTTTTTGGTTTTATATCGTTGTAACCCTGCCATGTATTAAGATAACTAACATCTCATTTTGTGTGTTATTTATGTGGCATTCATTTTGACTCATACAACAGTTTAAGCTATGATGTTAATTGAAGGTAACAAATTAGACTGCCACAAAATGTTGTACTTTTTACATCAAAATTTCACTTTTCCACCTTATATGACACTTGTGGCAGCCTATATATGCACATACAAATTGCATATTTGTCTTCCTTACATTTTAGCTTTACAACAATATATAGTTTTATAGCTATCTCAAAAAAATAATGATGACTTACTCTCATTTAAGTGTGAAAACGTGTAATATTTGGTAGTTTCCAGCATGTAACACACTTTGCTCCCAACTCATGGTGCATGACCTTATAGCATTAGGTCATGTTGACAGTTAATCTGCATAAAAATTCAAAATGGCCGCCGTTTTAAATTTATGCAAATTAATTGTCAATATATGGCATAATACCCTAACTGATGGTCTAGTTGTGTTCTCTGACCCTGAAAACATATGTATAGACACAAGAATGAAGTCTTTACAAGCCTTAATCTTGAGTTATGTATAAAAACTGTTAAAATGGCGGCCATTTTGAATTTATGCAAATTAGGCACACTTCCCCTAAACATTAGCTTTGGGGACCGGAAGATTTGGAATCAGCATAAAATTTCCATATAGAAACACTGTTTCAATTGCTTTTACTAAAAATGCCTTCGACTTGTTGCTTTTTGAGAAATGGAACCAGTCTAGTATAGAGGATTGACTTCACATTGGAGTTGCACATCCTTTAGAATGTTCAATAATTTTTCTCATGCATTCAGGACACAATACATGTACCTGGTTCACCTGAATGTTTCATACTACTGCACGTGATCGTTTGTATTCTCTGCATGCTTGGGTTGTTCTGGAGGTCAGGTGCAGGTCTAGCTATTAACCTCATGTGCGAGTGTTTTTAAAGTATATCAACTTATCAACGCATGCGTACCATCAAATAATTGGGGCTCGTTTTCGCAGTAGTCGTCATTTCTGTCAATCAACAAGGGAACTTGTGTAACTGTTCAACGTGTAATTTGGCAGACTATTTTATATAATTTATTTGTAAATAACACCTGCATACATAACAAGAACATCTTTCAAATGTTGTTTATGATGTAGTTTTGCATTTAGTAAGTTTACTCCAGGCCCTGCTTTGAACCTTGATGAATGAACTGCATGTTGTTAACGATTAGCCAATTGGAGCACTGCTATCAAAGATCTTGTTTCGGGGTGTAATAAAAATAGCTGACTAATCGGCGATCGACTTGAAACGAATTTCACCGGACTTGTTATTGTAAGTACTCGCACTATAGGTTCCGCAGCACCAACCAAGTTCATGGAGAAGAAAGTCTATACATTTTCTGAATCTTAACCTTGGTTGTTTTAAATGACACCTTCCACACGTTCCCCCCTTTAAAATCGCCTGTTAGAGGGGATTGGGAACTTTCACGAAAACATCTTGTTTATAATACTTGTTTTTACTTTCTTATCAGAATCGATTAAAGTTGTATAATTGGAAATCTTCAGTTGAGAATAAAGTACAAGGAATACGGCAGATTCTCATCAAAACGTCTGAATTCCCAACATTATATTTTTGCAAGTGTCACGAAGTGTATGCTGTCACTGCTGATTTATAACACTGAGTGTCTCATACACGTCTTAGCTTTCGTTCTCTAATATTCCATGCATGTCTTGGTATTTCTTGGATGTTAGAAAAGTCTCAATTCAACATGCAACCTCTCTTGTAATTGACAGTTTATTTATTAGAAACAGGATTCTGAGTGGCGCAATATGTTCACAATTATACATGACCAAATGCAAGTGAAGAAAGTCACAAAGTATGTTGGAGAGAAATTTAAACCATAGAATGGCGGGCTAAGGTGTAGTCGATGCAACTTCGCGCGTTTGTTGTATGGTAATTGGTTGCAAAATGTAAGGAAATATTTCCTCCACGTAATACGTTTCCAAGAAGCATTAAATTTCTGCACTGTCGATTTTAACAAGATATGGTTTGATGAAAAATAAGTAAATGCTGTTACCAACTGCTTCTCCACAAAAATAGCTTGTGTAGGGTTTACTGTATACTAGAGTGTGGGCCTGACGTTTCGATTCTTGCAGGATCTTCACCAAAGGCAAACTGACAAAACAACAGATAAGACAAACCATGTATACAGACAAGGAACAAAAGACAGGAACCTTGCTCATGAGGGGTTATGGGTAAAAGAACTGTGAGAGAAAGCTAAAAAAGAGAACAATGGGAGAACTTCAAATTATTCTTATCATATCAAAGCAGTACGATATAGCCAGATATGGGTACAATGATCTGACTGCTTCATTGAATTCCGCATGGTCCTTGTCTGTGCGTTGTTCCAACATTGGGCAGACCAAGAGATGTTCTATTGTCTGTGGTCCTGTTCCGCAATCACAGGTAGTGTCCTGATCTGCTTCTAGTAGCCCCACTTCTGTAATGAAACCTTAGATCGGCCGATTCTGGGGTTCGTCCGCTAAACTCAGTCGTACATCTACGTGCATACTATGTCATGCCTGAGTGGATCAACCTATCCAAAGCACTGTGTAAATGGTATGAAAAGGTCTATAATGTAGGACATACGCATGAGTTAGTATTCGCCGTCGAAGTGGTTACGTAACTCCCTGGTTACTGGATCACGCACCTTTTGGAAAGCTAGTACATGCCATAGACTTTGTGGGCGATCATTTCGATCGTGGTGCAGGACTCAAAAGCGTGATCCAGTTGACATAGCGCCCGGATTACACGTAACACTTCGCTGGCGAATACACGTAGGGCTACGCATGAGGTTCTCGAACGGACCCCAGGTTCTCAATCTGTTAGACATCGCCATTCAGCCCATAAGGATTCAGCTCCAGGTGGAAGATGCTCAGCAGGTTCAATACCAAGATGTCACGTGGTTGAATCTTTCCACAAGGCGACTCCCTTAAAGCCACTATCAGTATTTTTTTTTTAATTTAAAATGTCGATTTTGTCTTTAAATTGCTAGTATTAGGTCATATCAACACCTTATATTACTGTTATTTGGAAAAAAAACAGACACTTAAGCATGTTAAAGCGGTCTTGAAGATGCCATTTACGGCTGTTTCTAGACCTTTTAAATAGTCGGATGCCGACTTTTATTAGTAAACAAAGCATAAAAATCATAATTTCTTGACAAATACGGCGTGTTTCCCTTAGCCACTTACAGAGGTCTTTAATACAACAATTTCCAATACAACAGTGCCAAAAAAATGGACTTCCACGAAAAATAGGGGGCGTGATTTGTTTACATCGTCAAGAAATCGCTGATAGTGGCTTTAAACTCCTTAGAGACTGTTTCAAGGCGTTGGACTTTGCTTAAGAAACTTTCTCTGGATTTAATGCGGTTTAGCAGGTCTCTGACCAGACATAGGGTGTTTCACATTAGATACTTGAAACGAAAATATAGGTTTAACAATATTATAATATAGTAATACACATACAAGTGAAATACTCTTTAAAATGAAACAAAATACATATTCTTCCACAATTACTATATAAAACGAAGAAAATAACTAATGGTGTTTAGGTACTTGCCCAAGAAAGTAATTATAGTCCGGCGTACTAATAGTCCAAAAACAATGGGTGAACAATAGGGCAATCGATTCAGTGACTCTCACGCAAATTAGTTTCACGCTTATCCCGTTAATCGTCTTTGGAGCCCGGAACTGTGGCTCCCGCCGATCTATATTAGGATTTAAAACCGGGACAACTTTGGTCATTGGGAAATTTTCCCCCTTTAGACATGATGCCTCGGGACGACTCTGAGAGACTCGGGTTTGTTGAAAGGACGTACTTTTACTTTGGTTTGGATGGAACAGTGGTATCGTGGTGTCTTTTTCTTTGTCTGAGATTCCCACAAAGAAAAGATGTCGTTGGGTTCTCCACAGTCGCGCGAAAAGCCAAGTGGCGTAACCCCGCTGGGGGCCAGGGCAACTAAAATGGGGACGGACGGACGGAAGGGGGGTTGTTAAAATGGGGCCGGAAGAAGGGGAAAAAAGAAGTTAGTGAAGAGGAAGGAAGTAAAGAAAGAAAAGGGAAAAGGGGAAGGAGAAGGGAAAAGAAGAAGGAAAAGGGGAAGGAGAAGGGAAAAAAAGAGAGAGGAGAGACGAAGAAAGGGGAAGAAGGACAAAAGGAGGAAAAGAGTGAAGAAAAGGAAGGAAAATGAGGAGAAGAAAAGGGGAAGGAAAAGGGAGCGGAAGGGGAAAGGAATAAGAATCTATGCGGGGAGACGCACAGCTGAAGTTATGTATTTCAAGTACATTTCCGCCCCCTCCCCTTTGTCAGGGAATTTCGAACCGACTGGAAAAGAATATTGGTCTACCGGGCTGAGCGTAGACGAGCTTGAAAAAATTGGGGAAAAATCTTGAGTCTTGCCCCCTCGGAAGGCTAGGCTCAGGTCAACCGATATGTGGGGAGCGGAGCGACGATACATAGGGTGTTCTAGTTCTACGGCTGTGTATTTTTTAAGCTTTTGATTGAAAAGTCCTAAAACTTAGCGGACTGTTGAACCAAAAAGTGACGCTTTTGGTTGAAAATTGAAAAAAAATGATCAAAAGTCCAAAAAAAGGACCATTCTTTAGGGGGTTAGGTCCACTTTTACCCCAAAAAGTCCCTTTTTGAAGTCCCGCACCTTCCCCACAACCAAAAAAAAAACAAAAAAAAAAACAATAAATAAATCCTGCGTACGGCCCCGTATAATCACAAGGATTCTGTAGATGACAGATATTTTTTTTTTCGGAAATATTTTGAACTGTGTAGTGTCATTAAAATTAAGAAAAGATTAAAAGTAAGAAAGTATTTAGGAATATTTCTTTGTCTCCAAGAAATAAAATGACAATCCATCCTTTCCATATTAAACAAGACAGATAAAAATACCATTTTCAAAACGAAGAGAGTTCGAAACTAGTTTCGGTTAAGTTCGTGCCCTTAAACATCGTGCATGAAGTTGGACTTCAACGTTTATTTTTAATCTAAAACCAAGAATTAATCGACATTTTGTTAATCTTGTTGATGGTACAAATCAGGATTCCATTATCTGGTGATACAAGAGGAAGAGGATTATAACAATCAGTGAAATCCATGTAAGGTTCTAACACCAAAAAACACGTACAGAAAACCCTAACAACTTCAATTAGCATCGTTAATGAGCACCAAAAGTCAGTTATGTCGGTGTAAAGTAGAGAAACTGAATGTCCCCCATGACAGTGTCCTAACTACCATAGATAGAGAAAGAAAAATGGAAGGAATAAACCGTGACCTTGTAGACAAGGACATTTGGGTACAGTGCTGAACAAATGATGGGCACAACACTCAAAGGAGAAACACACTAGAAGAGGGTGGTGAGGACAATCAGTCACACGGACGCTGTAATTCATGACACATGTCATCTCGCGGACACACGCACAAGAAAAGGCAAGCATACATTGAATTTCAGAAATGCTCGAATAACACAGGTGGCATATTAAGACCTGGTATTTCTCCCAGGAGGTAAGGCAAGATTTTTATGTAAATCATTAAGGAATGGTATTTCATGGGATTTACTACAGTGATAACAACGTTGCCAAAACCGACCTTATAGTTAGAGGGCGCTAATCATGTTTGTATAGTGTACGGATTTCGAACACTGTCCTATTATAGGCACCGGTGCTTGTATACGCGATTTACGGTATTACAAGGTTTAAATGGCAATTAATATATGTTTAAAATGATATTTAATTGTAAGATTTTGGTCTGTTACAATTTCCCCCACCGGGGGAGATTCTTCTCTTTTTGGACCTTTTAAAGGCCACAGCATTAAAAATGACTAAAAATATCAGGCAAGGGTAGGAAACATATACAAGGAATCAACGGTCCGAGAAATTTGCACAGATATATTTTATATCCGACTAGAAACGGAGGTAAAGTAACCCCGATATCGACATCTCAGAGTCCAAATCACACCTATCTGACACCACATTGTATGATTAACTTGTCTTACAAAGCCGAAAATGGAGGATTGGCACGCTTAAGGGTGCTAAGCGACGAACTCTATTATGATATCATTTCAAGTTCAATTAGATAACACTGGGTTTAAAGCGTCAATGCGTACATATTAATATATAACCACAGGATTTGGAAAGGACCAACATTAATACCATGAAGTGTGAATTGTTTAAAGGTTTCTAAATGGAGCTCTCAGGTTCCAAAAATGATTTGCTGGAGAGTTGAGGTTTAAGGAAAACAATGTAATGAGTCCACTCAATTGCTTCTGTTTGACACATATGATTTCAACCAACGAGATAATTTATCTTGTCAAATCAAAAAGTACCAGAAACACACCTTGATGCTGACGTAAAGATGTCATAATTATCCTCATGAGGTCCGTTTCCGTAGAACGAGTTTTTTTTATAGACAAATTAAAGTCTATCTCTTCAAAAGTGTTTTTTTTCTCTATGTAGCCTGTGTTACACGCTTGAAAGGTTCAATGGATATGGGTCTGTAATATTTTATGTTGTTGGGATCTAGGCAAAACCTTGTAATGATTTCAGATTTTGAGGAAAAAATACCCACAAAAAGTGATTTTTTAATGATACAAGTGATAATTGGAACACAATACTAGTATTGGATATTTCTTTCAGAAATCATGTGGAATTACTCTTTTTAATATGCAATCGAGTACACTGAGCCTGTAAATGTACACGATGTACACAATCTGACTGCGAGAGGCTAGGATCGAACTTGGTTACTACACACGATGTCCACAGTAAACAATATTTGTAAAGCTCATTTCCAACGAAATTAAAGTGCAAAAAATACATAAAACAAAAAGTTTATGATACAAATTACTCTACACTGTTAAAATGTTCCTAATGTTATCGGACTTTATCTTTTAAAATTAGGTCAACCCCGGTTATTCAACAATCTTCACGCTTTTATCTGATATTATTATAACGTATTTCCCGTAATGTAACTTACTGGTTTTTAATGTAAGAGTACGAAATATGAAAATCGTTTTACCTTCCAAAATGTGTTAAAGCAATATTAGCACATTTTTTTGAAGAGCGCCCCAATTTTTCATAAATTTGGAGATTTTTACACGATTGCATTTGTAACTGGCTAGTAAACTATACCTGTGAATGGTTAAGCTCGAAAATGTCTATGTGTCACAAACGAAGGAATTTTGTACTAGAATAATTATTATCGGGGATCCCCGATAATAATACAACGGCTGCTGTAAACGGCCTTCCAATGTTAAATAGCCGGGAAATAGCGCCATGTACGTATCTACGCTCATGTTGTTTTATTGGTTCAGGCAAGTCAAGTTAGAGGTTATCTTCTCGAGGTGGCACTATTTCATCATGGACGGACATAAACGTAGCATTTCCAGCTCTGCCGTTAAGTCCAATCTGGGATCCCAACTCTTATTACAAAATAGCGTATTTGTGGATACATAGCATTTTTTATCATTCTCGTTCGCCAGGGATAGTTTCCTAGACACTTACCAACGTAATGTGCCAAAATATCAAATTTTGGAAAAAATTGGGGGCGCTCTTCAAAAAATGTGCTAATATTCTTTAAATTAACGTCGTAACGTCTTTAAACAAAAATCGCGTCCAAACTGCCAATTAAACATATTACAAACACGTCGGTTTTCATTCCAACATTTATGGTACTTTATGGTGTTGTTTTTCAACTTTTACCATACTAACTAGAATTTCGATAGTAATTTCCTATCCTTTATGTTCCTCTAAAAGTTTTAAATAAATAGTTAAAACAACCTTTTTAAAAACTCATTGAAAAGCTGTTTGTATTTATTGTTAGTTCAATTATTAATGAGCCATGGCCCCATCGCGAATAGCCTCGTCACATTGGTCAAATTTTTGGGTTCGAAGAAAGAAAGCTACTTTTTTTCTAATGTCGCCCACCCGCAGCCGGCACGTCCGGGTGCATGGGGTTTACACCAACATCGCGCATGCACTGCTGCCATTTTCGAAAAACAAGGATATTTACTTCGGTTTCCTCAAGAAAAAATCGAAGACCGTGTAGAATTTTTTGGTCTAAAAATGATTCCCTTATACCACCTGAAAACCGTTAAAGCAGACAAACTTCTAACCGGGTCACATATTTGTTCTAAAACCTTATTATAAAAACCGGATATCAAATTTACACAGACGTTTACTACAGTCTGTTGAAGAACCTCTATTTGAACAAGACAGTCATAACAATAGATCAGCAGGACGTTGTTGGCTGCTGTGCATTTCCCTTATAAAAAAAAATTACAGTTGTTGTGAATGTTGATTTGCATGTTGGAGCAAAAAAGTGTGCCATGTTGGTCACGCACACAATATTAGTCTTATAAAAATTACGTTCTTTAGTGCTTATATCAAAACGGATTGAAAAATCGCTGTGTAACTTCACAAATGGGGGTCAAGGTCGTTTGTTAAGAGGAATATTTTATATATGAAAATCGGGCCATCCCTTTACTTCTTGATTTGCAAAAAATGAGCAATAGATATTAATGTACCATTTGATATGTGTAAAATAGTCTAGTATAGTGGATTTTGTATAGAACTTGTAATCTTAAGGCCGATTCGAATCTTTGTAAAATTAAATGTGCCATGTGAAAAAACTTTTATACTTTTTCACTTTTCCGTCCTTTATTGCGTTTTTCTCAATTGGTGCCTAAATATAACGTTTTTACAACCATGCGGCCACGTTATTACAACGTTTTGATGTGTTATGAAATGATATTAGTGGACGTCAACTTTTTCAATCAACAACTATTTGGACAGCCAGGGGGAAGCCACGACTTGCTCGATTTGGGCATTTGATTGCCAAAAGGTTAATTTATGGGTTCTTACGCGCCTTTTTACCGACAGTATCGGTCCAGTGACATACGAAATCACCTTTGAACCTTGTTCATAAATCGTAGAGGAATACGCTGATAATTTTGGAATAAATTATTGGCTTCAAAATCCGTGGGGTTAGTGGATTAACACCGATGCAAAACAATAATGGTCAATTAAATTAAATATTCGTGACCGATATAAGCCTTAGTAAAGTCTTGGTCCGATAGGCGTAGGCGCCTCTTACTGTTAAGTCTTGAAAAAGACTAGCACTCGGGTTACGCCGGATGTTGATACAGATTTGAATTCACTGTTGCTGTTAAGTTGGCATGTCCGATAGTCAGTGGTAGAAGGGCTGTTTCTCCTATTGTGCACCCTCCTGAAAATCAGGTTCTAATCAATGTCTTTTTTTTAATATTATATAAGTAATTTTGTACATCACATTAAGAGAAAACCAGGCATTCCAGTCTTTTGTGTTTCATCTCATGTGCTTGTTTCAATCGAGCGATAACTCCCAGTTTACTGAGGAACACAAAAATCAAGTTTTGTGCCATCTTTCTGGTTGAGTGAAAACGGTGCAAGATTAGGGTAAACAGAAGTTATTCTCATTGAAAGCATATGAAATTCGTTAAAAAAGGATTAACTACATAAAGAAACTCTAAAGACTACGAAAAAAAGTTAGTTTTTAGTATGTGGAAAGTAATGATCAGTAGTTCTGCTTTTGAATAAAAATGAATAACATTTGACATACTATTGTTTATCAATCAATCAATCAAGTATTTATTTTGTTCATCACAGATACAGCAAATATCGTACAATGAATAATAGATAAGTGATATATATAGTACAATGATAATTGAAGTTATTTGAGGGAAAATTATATTAGACCACAAGTGATATTAAATAAATAAATCATTGAGACACTAACCGGAAGGGAATTAAGCACAGGACATGCCAACATTACAGGGTATCCTGCAAAAAAATTAAAGATTTATCTGACAGTACAAAATACAAAAAGCAGGAAATAAATTTGCAACATAGTACAAAAAGAGATATGCCTATTAAAAA
Source organism: Ophioderma brevispina (assembly GCA_023653785.1). NCBI lineage: Eukaryota > Metazoa > Echinodermata > Ophiuroidea > Amphilepidida > Ophiodermatidae > Ophioderma > Ophioderma brevispina. The sequence goes on along the minus strand of JAMKCH010013263.1, from coordinate 14,762 downwards.
AGGGGGGTTGGCAGGTTGTGGTATCTTGAGTAACATGCTATTAAATTTATGAGATAACCATTGCTGTACCAGTGCGGAACAGGTCATTGCTAAACGCAGGGCGTGGGGGTGCAGTGGCCTATTCAAGATTACATATCGAAAAACTTGTACCAATTCAAATTCAGAACAGGGCACAAGTACCAAAACAACAATACGATTGTACAGACGTCACAAAAACAGTTTGAAACACAATCAGCATCTATTGGATAAAAAAAAAGATAAGACGATTAAAAAAAAAATTGGAATGGATAACAGCACTATAGGAACTGATAAGAGTTTTTTCATTGTTGTTTTGAAAGGAAATGAGTGAGGGGGCAGTTTTGAAATGGGATGTAAGGTGACCAAAGCAAACCCCCCCCCCCCCCCCCCCCCCCCCCGGGCCTTGAATTCTTATTGTGTTATTTGGCCAGGACAGTGTTAAACATTTAATATAGGAATGTCAGCATGCTGGTTTGATAACGATGAGTGCGAGTATGGAAGTTGAAGAATCCTGCTCAAGAAGAATCATTTGGAGTAGGTTATGGTTAAATTGATACATGAGGTAGCGGTGGAGCATGTAAATGTAGTGGACTTTCAAGGTTTTAAGAGATGAGAAAAGGGGATATGTATGAGCTAACCATTAAGGGAATGGTGCCACGTTCTATTACACTTTCCGAAGGAGGAAAAGTGAATCTAAACCATTGTGGTTAGCGTCAGCCCAAGCCATAGCACCATATGATATGTAAGGCAAAAACAAGACCAATGTGTACAGGGTATGAGTGATTTTTTTTGGTAAAATGGTCGAACTTTACGAATAACTCCATTGTATTTGGAGATAATTTTTGAAAGTGTTTGGTATGAGATTCCAGGTATATTAGATCAATAAGAATGCAAGGAATTGTAGTTAAAATTGTTGGATAAAGCGGCGCCTAATTTTTATGTCCACTTTAATATATGGTATTACTGTGTATATTTTAAAGTCATATAGTAGTCTTTTTACCATTCAAACGATAATTTGTTTATTTGAACCCAGTTTAGAAATCGCTGAGTTCATGATTATTAATTGTTCAAGTGCACGAGGATCAGGATGAGAGGAAAAGTATATTTGTGTATCAGCACATATATAAATGTGGCTTTTGAACAAAGTGGGAGGTAATTAATATATAATAAGACTAAAATGGCCCTAAATATTGAGCCTTGAGGAACTCCGCAGGTGATGGTTGCTGGGTCGAAAAGATGCTAATCAATTAAAAACCCGTTGTTTTTGTTAGTCAGTGAACTTCCAATCCCACATTAGCAACACCTCTGATACCTAATATTGAGCTTAGGGGACAATGTCATGATTTATGATATCAAAGGCCTTACTAAGATCCAGGAATACCAATTGTATGGAATTGTTATCCAGAGGCTTCAGCAAATTTTACAATAGAGGTCATTTCTAGCCATGTATGTAGAGCGTTTAGAGCTAAAAACCAAAGTGATGAGGGGGGTAAGTATGTTATGCTTCGTTATGAAATTATAAATACGAGTGTAAACAATTTTTTCAGAAGTTTGGTATCGACGGGAGTATTGATATAGGCCTAAGTTTGAAACACACATCGTGCTGGTCGCCTGCTGAAATATAGGTATTACATTCGCATGCTTTAGTAGATGGGAACTATACCAAGGTGCAAGGGAAGGAATATAAAAATGGGGATAGAAACACCACGATGGCTTGGATAATTGTTTCAAAAGATTATTACTGATATCATCTGAAGTACTGGTATTGCTGTTTTTAAGTTAAGAGCTTAGTTGCTTTTTGAAGTTCATTGGAAGGTGGGTATAGAAACAATATCGGATTGTTATTAGGCGTGAAAAGGTGTTTTAAAATCAGGATTGGTTCAGGAATCTTATCAGCAAGAGTGACCTATGTCAGCAAAAAAAGTATGACAGTGTTCTGCAATAACTGCTTTATCAGTAATCCTTACCCACATTATAACAAAATAAGGAAAGTTGAATTTTCTATTTGCGAACCTAGTAATTTGTTTAAGGTTTCCATAGTTCTTTGGTAATCGATTTATTATTTTCAATGTTACTAGTTATATATGATTTTTACTCGGGCGCAATAACGAATTTTAAGTGATTTCGGATTTTAGTAATTTTAGTTATTTTCATTACTGGCTTAGAGATGTATGTTTTATAAGTTTATATTAGTTTGGAATTGATTTAAAGTCTTTAGTGGACCCATGGTTTTTAGGTGGAATTGCGTTTGAGAGGCTATTATTTTTAATTGGGCAGTGAATATTCAAAAGTTCCGATAGTTTAGAATTAAATTTATTATATGCTTGTCCGGGTCTTCTATGGCGGTTACTTTTGTCCAATCAAACGATAGAAACGAATTATTTAGTTTCTCGGCTTTATGTTGTTTGGCTTGAACTGACGAGATTTCCGAATCACAAGGTGAGGTGGAAGTAGGCCTATATTTTTTGTTGGGTGAGGAAGATTGGGCAAATGGTCCGAAAGATCAGTAATCATAACACCTGATTTAATATGGGATCCGATGCATGGGGTAAAATATTATCAAATTAAGGAGACGTGGATGCCCCGTACTATATGTTTAATTCGAGTTGGGCGATCAATGCTTGGAATGAAGTCATGAGAATATAACAAAGTAATGAATTCATTAATTGGGTAGAATCGAGTGAGAGGTTAAATCGATATGAAGTCGACCATTAAGTAGATGGTTTCTTTTCACTGGAACTAATGTTTAGGTATTCCACAGGTGAGCTATGAAAATCAGAGTAAATAACATATCTGGTGTGTAGACTAATACCGCAATTGTTTTAAAGGAGTTAAGGGAAATCTCAATGAAAATAGAATCGCAATACCGGACACAGTAAGGGGGAGGTCAGGTCTGAGGCAATATTGAAATGGGATGAATGAAACGGTGAGACAACGCCTTCCCGGCGACCATGTCGAATGCAATTCTCGAATGAATAATTATCGATATCAACCGAGCAGCATCATCAGGAATGACCCAGGTTTCAGAAAAACCGTAAATAAAAAAAATGCTGCTGTAAGCTTGATAAGTAAGTAACAATGTCATCAGAATTTTGTTAGAGGACTGCAGGTGTTCGCATGAAATAACGAAACAAATGAGAGGTCGTATAGAGGGTTCGGTGGGTTAAGGTTTCAGTGGTATAGTATCGACACCCTTATTTTTGGTAATCGTAATATTCGGTGTCATCGTGGTGTATAGTGCTGTCAAAAGCCAATGGTTGAAAAAGTTGGGGGTGAGATTGCAAAGTGGAATAACAATACCAATATTACTACAGAAATCTAAAAATTCTTAACTATACTAACAAAAATATACGAAGAGTAATTTAAGTTACAAAGGTATATATTACAGGAGATTTAAGGCCTTTCCTCCAAAAATCACCATGAAAATAAAATAAATTGCATTGGTGTGTAAAACATAACCATAAGATATAACCGTGAAAATTGAACTAGAAATTTTGGATAAGGCAGGAAAAGGTTTAAAGGAGTAGAGATGAGCAAGGAAAGAAGAAGAATGTATACAAAAAAAAAAAACAAACGAGTGTTGTTACTAAACAATTTGTTTTTATACAAAACTGCAAAGTGATAATTTACTGAAGTTCACAATTTAAATGATAATATGAGATTTAGAAAAGAGATTAAAGGTGTAGATGAGGAGCAAGGAAAGTAGAAAATGTACTGTATGGTAAGAATCATAATACCAACAAACTTAGGTTGTTCATTAATAACGCATTCATGTAAAATCATTATGAATATTTCATTGGGATCACTTCACAGTTATGACATGAGGCAAACATATCGGTGGATATAATTTATAACGCATTACGAGAATTTAACGACAAGATAACATTGGAATTGAGACTAATGTTATAACCTATAATTTATTGATACAACATCAAAGATTGGAATCAGTACAATGCAATGTAAGTAACTTAAGTCTTATCGAGAATAAAATGATGAATAATATGGGGGTAAAGTACATTGAACTCCATAGTCATTGCCTGCAGGGAATATGAGACTAGAATGGTCGATAGGAAATAAATAAACCCATCAAAAGCAATGTATAAAGGGGAATAATGGTCAAATTTCGCACAATACTACAACGCTTCGGTAGTATGTGCATTTATTGTAAACTTGACGAGTGAAACATAATAATATTGATTAATGTATACATTCACAAAGGGCAATAATCAATGTGGGTTATGTGAAAACATATACAATTTACAGCTATAGCGACAAAGGGTAAAATTAGAAGAGAACCATGAGCGCTACAGCAACCTGGAGGGAGAGTGTTATGGTCTTGAAGTATAATGAAACGAAAATTCCTACCAACACATTGATACTTTGCTTCCAAATTCAATTTTTTATTGACAATTACCTTCCTTCCGGCATGATTTTAACAGATACAATTTTGTAATAAATTCAAAGCTCCATTTCATTACCGAGCCAATTTGTATTGTTTATATTAAAAAGAAAATAATTTTTAATCATTGAACTGATTATGTGACTTTAAAAACTTGTGTCGTTAAAACTAAACTAGACTTTCTTTGTTTACTTAAAATCTGTGTTTTGTTTCCTTTGGTCACGTTGCAATATTTGTGAGCTTCAAGACCGCAAGCATAACTTAACGCGGCAAACAACTCTGCCCATGCATAAAAGTGTCAAAAATCGATTTTGGATTATCACAGTAAATTGATTTATATCTCGGGATTGAGAACAAAAGCAATAAGATGAAATAAACACCATTGTAAAGCTTTTTCTTGTTCTTTAATATTATGCCAAATAAAAATGACTTATTTTGGAAATTCTGATTGTACCACTTTTTTTCTCTGATTGTACCCATTTATTTTTTTTCCTGATTGTACCATTTTTTGAGACGGGCTGTATATCAGACAAACGCGTAGAAAACGTTAACTATGTTAAAAAATCAAAAATTGTCCCCATCTACCATTTTTAATGTAAATTTATGCCAATTAGGATCTCATTACAGAAAAAAACATTGTTTTCACCATATCTCTCAACCACAATAAAACATAAAATGGTTGTTTCTGGGGCCAATTGTTAACTGTTTTTCGATCACATTTTGTATATTATCGTTGCTTCGTATTCAAGATTGCGCCAACATGGCCGCTCCAAACGATCTGTCAAAACATAAAAACGATGTTATACATTTAATATTTATTGTAAGTAAAAAAAATATATAATTATAAATTTAAGTAAGACATGATTTCTTTGACACAAGAAACCTCATATCTAATCTGTTGTATGATATTCAGTCTAAAATTCGATGCAACGGCCACTTTCTCTTTCTTTCCTTCCCATCAAGAATCTTTTATACCCAGAAAATTACCTAACTGGATATGTCATCTCACAATAATAATAAAATCCTGAATTAAAGTATGAGATACCGTCAAATTGCGTATACAAGGCATCCGGGCCTAATAATATGACGAGGTCTAAAATCCGGACACTATGATAAAACCTGATTAGCGCCCTCTACCTAATAAGGTCGGTTTTGTCGAACGTGTGTTATCACGGCAGTAAATCCCATGACCATACCATGTCCTTAAGGATTTTACATAAATCTTTCGATACCCCATGTGAGAAATACCAATGTGCTTTTAGGCCCCTGTTTTATTCAGCATTTTCTTTCTGGAATTCATGGTATGGTACTCCGCTTGAAGCTGCTTTTCTTGTGCGGTGTACCGCGAGATGACAGGTGTCATATAATACAGCGGCCGTGTGACTAAGTGTCCTACCACCCATCCTGTCTATTGTGTTCCTCCATTGAGTGCTGTTGCATCATTTGTCTTCAGCCTGTACCCAAATGGTCCTCGTCTACACGGTCACGGTTTATCCGTACATGTTCTGTTGTAGCTTGGACACTCTCTCATGGGAGATCCGTCCGTTTCTTTACACCGACATACTTAAGCTTTTGTTGCTCAATTAACGATGATAATTGAAGTTTTGGTTTTCGTGTACGTGGTTGGTTGGTTGTTTAGAACTTACAGTAATTCACTGATGTTATAATCCTATTTCATCTTGTAGCACCAGATCTGGAATCCTGATTGAAGCACAATCACAAGATTTAAACAAGATAATTCGATTAATTCTTGGTTAGAGTAAAATAAACGTTGAAGGGGCCAACTTCATGCACGATGTTTAGGCACAATCTTAACCAAGCAGTTAGTATGAATTATTTGTCCAAAACAAATTGTGGATGTCTTGGTCGCTTTTCTCTGTTCTTATTTCCTATGAGTGCCTTTTGAGAGCTTGTTTTGGTTCTAAATTGTGTTTTTGGATGTATTTTTTATCTGTCTTGTTAATATGAAAAGGAATGGTTGTCCTTTTATTTTTCTTTGAGAAAAGAATGATTCCTAAACTTTCTTAATTTCTAATCTTTCTTACTTTTAATGAAACAATACAAATTTTCAAATATTTCCGAAAAAAAAAGATGTTTAATCTGTCATCTCCCGATGTCCTTGGGATTATACAGGGCCGTACGCAGTATTTATTATTGGTTTTTTTTTTTTGGGGGGGGGTGGGGGGGGAGGTGCGGGACTTTACCAAAGTGGACCTTTTTGGGGTAAAAGTGACCTAAACACCCTAAAATGGTCCCTTTTTGGACTTTTTGATCATTTTTCACAAAAGTGGACTTGGGTGTCAACATTTCGCTAAATTTGGTACTTTTTCACAAATCTTCAGCCCCTTTTCTGCTCAATTTGGGTAACCCCCCCCCTGCGTAACTGGTTATTATATATTGGTATTTTGGGACTTTTTCTGTCTTTTTGTTTTGTTGAATATGATAAAGATTCTGACCAAGGGGTAGGGGGCGTGAAATAGTAACTTGATACATAACTTCCAGGCTGGGCGCCCGCATAATGAATTATTATTCCTTTCTCCTTCCTTTTCCTTCCCCTTTTCTTCTCTCTTGTCCCTTCTCTTCTCGTCCCGCTTTGCCTTTTCTTCCCTTTCCCCTTTTCTTTCTATCTTTTCTTCCTATCCTCCTTTCTCCTTTTCTCTCTCTTTTCCCTTCTCCTCCTTCCACCTTCCTTCTCTTTCTTCCTCTCAACTTCTTTTCATTCCCGCCCCTCTTCTTCGCCCATTTTACCCCTTCCGTCCCCCCCATTTTAGAGTTGTTCCCCTGCCCCCGCTGGTGTTACGCCCTGCCGCTTTTCGCGACTGTGTACGAACCCAGACACTATACTTTCTTTGTGTGGAAATCCAGACAAAGAAAAAGCACACCATTCCAATCCAAATCCAAATTACAAGTAAGTCTTCAACCCGTGCTTAGCAGAGTGTACCGAGGCAATCATGTGAAAGGTGGAAAATTTCCCGCACGACCCAATTTGCCCGTTGTGAAATCAGATATAGTGCCGGCGGGACCTAAGTCCGGGCTCCATAGACGATAAGAATAAGCTTGGAACTAATGTTGCGTGAAAGAGTCAACTGAATCGATTTGCCCTATTTTTCACCATTGGTTTTTGGACTATTAGTACGCCCAAGGGGTAAACTCATTCAAAACCAGTCTTCCGTGCCTGGGCGCTGACATTTTGAATATGCACGGAATTTAGCAGTTGGAGTGCTTGTATACTCACATATTGTCAATTCGATATAACTCCGCCAAATATCAGTTGTTGGATCAAGTTGGGTGCTATTGGGTGGTTAAATTTTGTCCTACCCATGGCCACACTCGTACATGAAATACACATCATTCGTCTTGATTGACATAAACGCCTCAATGAAGACCATCTTTTCACCTAAGCCGCGCATTGCATTATGAGAAAAAAGAGTACTGCGCGAACAATGATCCAGGTACACTCTTATTACAACCACCTGGCATGCACCTCTAACACATACACCCAAAAAATTTAATTTGTATCATATCACTCAATCACTACCTGATTAGTGTATACTTCAACGCGGCAGCCACAGTAGGTGGAAGAAGCGGAGGCGGTCATTGCTTTCTATTGTTTGGTACTCTAAGTTTTCTTTGTGGTCGCAAAACATCTATACGGGTGTATTTCTAAAGATTACGTACCCGTTTGCCTCTCTCTCATATAGAACCTCTTTGAGTACGCCGGGCTATAATGTACTTCTACACCGGGGTACTTGATCAAATACCCACTGAATTGAAAAGTTGTTTGATTGATGACTCTACTACCTGATTTCTACAAGAGAATTGCTCAATGTTTAGTAATCCGATGACCATGGTTTTACTCTGCATTTACCAGGGCACATTGTTTGGAAAACTGCAAGGGCCGCTTGATTGAACCTTATTCAGTAATCTGTTCACACCCGCTTCACGCTTGACCACTCAAGCAAGACTAAATTATTCCAGCAAAATATATGTGGCAAGAACTCTGGTTCATTCTGACCGATATCTGATGTTTGCAATTTTTTCCTTAAGTTTAGAACATTGAATTTTTTATTCGAAAGAAAACACCAAATCTCCTCTCATTTTCAGTATCAATTCAAGGCTTTGTGGCTGAAACAAAGGATGTTTGATTTTGGACTGTTTGAAAAGGTCCGGTCCATTCCGTGTGATTATCGCATGCTCGATGTATATTGTATTAATCTTTTGATTTGAATCGTATTTCGGTCACTAAGTCCATTTTTTTTTTTTATTTTTTTTTGATTTTTTGCACTTTTACATAATATAAGTACAATTCCTTGAATGTTCTAAATTCTCACCCTATTCTGGTAGTTCACTCACGTAACCTAAAACAGTTTCTAGTGCACTGCAAGCCCACGATATGCGTTTAGCAGTGTCCTCAATCTCATTCACCGTTATGTTTTCATGTATTATGATATTGTATTTTGATTGCTTTTTTATGTGTTAAGAAAAATTTGATTTGATTTGTTGGAATCCATTATGTCGAGTCCGAAAGCTCATACGTGCTGTAGTAATGGGCTTGGCAGCTCCTCCTGTTGAGAGGGTGATTATCGCAATTACCTCAATCCGGTAAATTGATCATGGTGAGTTTTAATAACAAAATGCGGCAATGTGATAGGGTCTTTGAAACTATGTCCATGCTTCTAACCTATACAGGAAACAAATCCTATTACACGTGGCACTCTTACCTGAATTAGTCCCTTGGCTTGAAACAGTGTCAAAGCTATGCCATTTAATTGTACGTGGTTCAGGGCTGGGGTTTGCAGGAATGAGTTTGCTAAATAGTACCCAACAGCGATTTTGCGTCATATTACACCATCGAAGTAGTTGCTCATCTGCAGAATATACAAGAGGGCGCTAGTCACCTTTCTCCTTCTTGTCCGTTTTTCCGAAATTGTCCTATTTTAGGAACACGTGCTTGTCTACGCGATTTACGTAGATGTGTGTGACTAGTATAAACACACATGACAATTTTGTTTTTTACAATTTAAGATGGGCGGGGCGGCCAATATGCCCACATTCAACATTTTTGCACCTTAAAAATACCAGTTTTTTTGGTCGTAATCTAGATATATAGCCCTCGAAAGAATTATAAGAATGCCAATTAGAATGTGTCGAATATCAATTAGTAACTCAAACTGCTATTCTTGTTTCCGTATTATTTTTTTTTAAATTCAAGATGTCGGCTTATAACTCCGTTTTTCCACAGATTTTTTTTTTAACTCTGCGGTGATATTAGCCGCCATCTTGAATTTCAACAAATAAGTAACCAACAAAATACAGCTTGAGTTTTAATTGGTCAGACGCACATTTATCCTACTTTAAATTCACATTTTCAATCCGAAATTGGTGGGGATTGGTATCATGTAATTTCTAATTTTTTAACACATTTTGAAGGCGGACCAAATTAGCCGCCATATTGAATGTTCAATATACCCACTAGCCAAAAGGTGCAGATATATTTTGCTCTAGTGGGAAGACCAATTATTCCTTAATTTGTTCGCATTTTGTGACAGACTACTAATACTACAAGAATCGTAAGCAGTTTATACATTGTAGATCTTTGAGGCGGCCGAATGTTTGGCTACCATCTTGGTTCCGAAGCAAAAACAATACAATAACAATATGCATGGCAAGCGGTTATAATTGCTTTAGAAGAACATAATCAGCGATCCGACTTTGCATGACATTTCATAAAAATGGTAGATGGGAAACAAAAGTTTGTGTGATTTTTTAAACATAGCTAATCTTTTTTCTATCTCTTTTTTTCTGATATAGAGACATCGATTAGAAATTAATTTAAGGAGGCTCCAACTTCACATCTATAGTCACAATCCGGCGTAACCCGAGTGCTACTGCTATTCTTTTTCAAAGACTTAACGGTAGAGGGGGCTCTTCCGCATAAATCGGACCACGACATTGATTAAGGCTAATACTGTTCAGGGCCCGTAGCCAGGATTGAAAAATGTGGGGGTGGGGGGGGGTTGCGGACGGTGGTGGGGATTTTGCCAGAAGTGGACGCCTTTGGTACCAACAAACAATTCTTTCGCATCGCTGGCGCTGGCCTGTGCCGCCAAACTTTCGTCACCGTCGTCTCCAAATTCGGAAGCCTTGAACTCAAAAGCGGACCTTTTCAGTTTGGGGAGGGGGGGGTGCGTCGCACCCCCCCCCCCCGGCTACGCCCTGTATCTGGTCACGATTATTTAAATTTAACTTGACCATTATTGAAATACATTGGTTTTGCACGGCGTGAAAGGCTGACTCAGAGATTTCCAGAAGAGGGCGCCTCAAATTTCAAACCAATCGGGGTCGTTGCCATGTACATAATGCCTGTCCATATACATAATCACTGTGTGAAATAGCTAAGCTCAAATCACGGTCCTTCATATCGAAATCACACTTCTGTTATAAAATTCCGGATCCGGAAAATTTTTGTCATACACATATCCTATGGCACTGTATACTACACCTAATGTTTACTGTGCATGAAACGAAAAATCCAATTCATCTCAAACTTTGGAATTGAGCATTTTAGGTGACTATCTTTAGTTCTTCAGTTTACTATTTTAATTAACACTTAAGTGCCTAAGGGGGGGGGGTGCCATAAGTCCCCAAGATTGTGTTTTTTCGGGGTCGGGCCGATTTCCTTCCCCACTCTGAAAAATATTTTCGAACTCTAATTTTTTTGTAATGTGTACGGATCGATGCGCTTCTTCCATACAAAATACTAATGTCTCGCCCGTTATGAATAATTATCTTTGGGTCCCTAGGAGACCCCTCCCCCCTTAGGCACCAACGGGAGTGTGATTTAAAATAAAAATTATCAAACCTGTCCTGTTGCCAGAAAATATTTTTCTGGCTTATGTATGTTCATCTGCATAACAAAGTTAATTAACACTAATCAAAAAAATATTAACCCTTTATTTCTGAAAGAAGCGATTCCACCTCGAGCGCCATTGCTGTAAAACCTCCTGGCAAATACACTGCTTCCAGAAAATACAAGATTACAAAATGTAATGTTTGTGCTAATTATGTAAATTGGTCCTTCTAAGCAGATCTAAACCACATCAAAATTATTTGCAATGTGTATGCCGTGGAACAGGGTCGCGGAAACAACATGTTACTTTTGAGCGAGTTTTGACGCATATTCGCATACAATGATTTTCCCCCTAATTTCCGACGATAAACCGGAACTCATTTTAATTGTGCAAACCTTGGCCTAGTCTCAAAGGTGGCATGATTTCATTTGAAAAATTTCCATCCGGAAGGTGGTTTCCCTTAGGGGGGGGGGGTTCCATGGAACCCCCCCCCCCCTTAGGCACCAACGTGAAAGTGAAACACCTTATGCACTTAAAGTGTTAATAACGAAAAAGTTGTATTTTCAAAACCTCTGAGTCAGACTTTAATCGCCCCTGGGACAGTTTTTTTTAATTTTTGCATACTAATCATTTTCTAACGCTGTTTTCTGATAAAGAGACATTGATTGGAATTGATTATTTTTGGGGGGGTGGGGTTTCACGAGACCCCCTTCTACCCCTAAACTACTACCCAACTACCCCCTGGGACCAGCAAAAAAGTATATTCTCGTACACTTACACTGTCCCCCATTCTCGCTCTGTCCTTCTTCGCTGTGGGTTTAGAGCGCACTTGTTTAAAAGATAATGCTAATCTAAGCAAAAATTTGAAGACTCATTACACCATGTCATTACTAACCAACTTTCCACAGAAGTCTCAAATGCAAATTACTACAGGGCTTCCAGGAATTACAACACAAATATGGAGTAGCTAGCAAGATATGGTTGAAAGTCTAGTAAACTTTTATGTCACGGGTCTATTAACTTTTCACATCAACCGTGGTACCCGATGGAGGGTCTTTGAAGGTGTAGTGATAACTTTCGTCAGTCGCTTAGCATTTCACATCATCACCGTGGGACCCAGGGAGGATCTAGCACAAACCACTGAAACATAAATCACACACGGAGAATGCTCGCTGCTACCCAAACCATGGTGAAACTTAGCCTTCCGATATTTTAAACACAAACATTAGATTGCATGGTATATAGTAATTTTTGATTACTTGAATTAATATATAACTTTTCAATAAAATAGGCACTCTATTGATTTACATATACGAAGAATATACATTTGAACTACGCTAAAGGATCATAGCTGTGTTTTATTGAATCATTTAAACTTGAAAGACAATGACTTGATCTAATTGTAAAGTTTTCGCAAAACCTTCCTTCAGGCTTGCTCTTTTAAAGGGACACAATGGCATGAAACAGATTCAACATAATAAATGGAACCCTTAACTGGAATCACTCCACAATTTTGAAACACTTTGGATGTTTACATTTTGTACATACAGCAAGAGTTTGTGGCAATCTGTGCCACAGAAAATCAAGGTGTTCACATCCATCAGATTGGATAGTGACTACCCTGTTGACACAATGCAAAAGTCATCAGACCATGATTCAGCATTGCACTTGAGGTTTGCGACAGTGAAAGGTGAATTATAGCCGGTGTGGCAGGAGATATGTTCCGCCGGTCTCACATTCCGGGAACAATCGATTCAGTTGATCTTCGACGTAACAATTAGCTCACGCTTTATTATATTTCGCGTTGTCTCTATGGGCCCGACTGTTTGTTCCTGCCGTACCTATCTCTCTTTCAAAAGCGCGTGATTAAGTACATATTCAATAACACTGGTGCTGTTAGCTTAGACGGCATGCGTTTTCAAGTTGATACAATGCTGGCTAAGGCAGCATCCGTGGGCTGAGAGTTAAACTATGAAAGATATAATATTAGTTACTTTTCCCTTTTTTACAAAATGTAAGCACCCAATTGTGTTCAAATTTTATGGAAGTGGTTTTTTCAGTAAACCTCGATCCATTTCATAATTGCGTTTAAATATTTTTTTTTCCTGACACGTATCTGTTCAATATCCACGTATTATACACCATGGCCATGCCATTATTCTCCGAAAGACACCCCCTTTGGAATGTGTATTTGTTAGCTAAAGCTTTATCGTTATATGCTATGTAGGACTTTTGTCCAGATACAACATTGTTATTCATCCTAGTAGCAAATCCTTGTCAAGTTATGAGGTCATCATTTTTTTTTTTTAAATTTAGATATTCAGTCACTAAATTACTATCCGATGCACTGGTATATCCTATTCGAATGAGTTAAAACAAATCTGTTACATGTTATATTTCTCATTCCCATGGGCCGATTGCCACAAGATTTGCACTGGTTAATAGATAAGGAATAGGAGATGAAAAATACTCAAGTATGTTTTTAGATTGAAGTATCTTCTTACCCAACTCTACTGGGATTACTCCTGGAGTTTGTTTGACTTAGGATGTATCGGTAATCACTTCAGTGTTTTTATTGGTTCGTGCAATAATCTGGTAATACGTTATCAGTTAACAACCTTCAACACACGAAGTTTTAGTTACATATTTATTTACTTTGTTCGTATTGTTTCGTTTTTTCAGGTATTCTGAGCACATACTTTGTGTCCAATTCGTCTCAAACAAGAAATAAACTCTAGACCGAAGTTTACATCCAATTTAAAATCTCACAAAAATTAGTCCAAATATTACTTTCGATCAATCTAGGGAAAGCGTTCATATAATGATGAAGTAATTTCAAATTGTCATCAGCCATTCATAACGAAATTGCGTTTGTAATACCATTCTCGGTGGCTGACCATCGTAATGTTTGCCCGTCCTGCACAGATCGATTTCCCCAAAAGGCATATGCAGCATCTACAAGATGCACAATTTAATTCTTCATTCTCGATCATATTCTCCTGAGAATAAAACTGCGGTTTACAAGGACTATGGTAATGATAATATATGGAGCAGCACGAGAGTAATTAATCCTTTAACTAGTTGAAATAGCTTAGTGATCTGACTTGGGCGAAGGCGCCTATTGTTAGGAATGAGATATTTTATTCATTTTAATACCCGTGTGAGGTTGATTCAAGTCCAACAAATTTGATAGCTTTTATGATGGCGGGACGCCTCATATTGCTTTCGTCCGTCGGCGAGTGTCTTATATAGTGTAGGCTTTTGTTTTACTTACTTATTTGTTTAGTTCGACCACAGAAATTGCCCAGGACTTTGTAGGGATGATAGAAAACGGGAATGTAAGACGGAGAAGGTATATGATTTGGATCAATACGCATATATGAAATCTGACAAAAACTGTTTCATCAAACTTGGAATTCTTAATGATTTTCGAGAGATCTTGTAGCAGAGAAGGTTTTTGAAGAAGGAATAAATCTGCGTAAGTTGTTAGAGCT
>JAMKCH010013262.1:0-33212 GCA_023653785.1 Ophioderma brevispina | reverse complement strand
GTCCCAAAAAACAAACGCAACACTTGGGCAGGCGCCATAATTTTTGAACAAAAGCACGTATTTACTATTCTTTGTTGTAAGGTCAGATGGGACTGTTAGCTAATTTCACTGAAAAGTTTCATAACGTGTAAGAGTCAAATTTTTAAGATGTCCCCAGAAATCAAGTAATTTGCAGGACCCATTTAACCATATTAAGGCGCTATAACTACAAAACGTGCAACTGTACCACCAATTGAAATCTCTACTACGAAAGCCAACCACCAATTTTCCCCTTTTTTAAAAAACAGGGTGTGGCAAAAATATTAACATATGAATGTTTCATTGGTAATAACAGCCAAACACATGCATTTCCACAACCCTATCGAATTAAGGAAATGTAAGTCTAATGTATGATCACCAAACCTTCGTATTGTCCAAATAACTGGGCATTGGATTAGAATTTCTCATTTTGTGATGCCATACAAAGAGTTATCTTAAACCCAAAATTTAATGACAGAATGAATATACTCATATTTTTTATTGAGTTTTGTGTTGAAAACATAGGTTTTACTTTCATAAGTTGAGAATGTCACCTATGTTTTGGCAGCCCAAAGTGTTTATAATTGCAGGCACAACGCATTTATAATTTTATGTAATGTGGACTTTGTCTATGACTTAGTCATAGTTTTATATCGTCTTGAAAACATATTTTATCACCAATAAATAATTTTTATTATTATCAGTTAAATAATAATAATATATGCAGTCATTTGACCCATTAGAAAGATTGTTCTGCATAAATTTGGGCGTAAATGTTGATTGGCCATCAATATGTAGTGCCATTCTTTTCTCATTTCCATTCTTGTGGTTTACCAGCTCCTCATTTTTGTAAAATGGGTACTACTGCGGGTTACTTGATTGTTGGGGTCATATCTTAAAAAACGATTAACTCTCCTTTATGCACCTTTTCAGGAATCATTAGCTACCATCCCATCTTACTCTTACAACCAAAGAATAAGAAGTCACATGCTTTTGGGTTCAAACTGATGGCGCTTGCCACCAAAGTGTTTGCGTTTTTTTTGGGACACCCGGTCGTCTAAGCAATACTTATTATTTCCCTCTCTCTTTACAATCATGTGTTCAACATATTTATTGAAAAAAATGAATTACATATATTAGTATCATAACTAAATTAAATTCCTTTTCACCTCATTCAGTCATCCTATAATGTGATTTGATTTAGTGCTCAAACGTATGGTTGACATGACGGGCATTGTAAAGGATTGTTCATAGGCATGCTATGATTATGTTCATACACTGCAATGCACGATTATCAATGTGTCTGATTCAAACCGACCGTTAAATAGAAAATGCAATCCCGCACAAAATATCTGACGTTATTGTGATATGCAGAAAAATGTGAAGTTTTTTGACTTGGTATAAAAAGGCTAAAACACATTGATTCAATCATGTCCATAACACAACTATAACCTAACATAAAAATGCACAAAAAGTCACATAACATTTGGGATGTAATACCTCTGCCTTACTGTTTTAAATTTTTAAAGATCTTCATTACTCTTTAGATACATACTAACCACGGCAAAATATGGTAGAGTAATTTTTCCACATATTGTGGAAAGTTGAAAAACAGTTGCAATATAAACTGTTATTACTTACACACATTCATTGAAACCAGGTAAGCACCGCCTGATTAGGTGAATCCCCTGATATTGTCACCTTAAAATAATGTCAAACAGTTATTAATAATTTCATCATCGCCTTTTTAATCCTTGTCTTTTGGGTGCAATGATTTTTTGAAGTCTGAATTTTTTTATAGGCTTGGGGGAAAGACCCACATTCAAGGAGATTGTATGATAGGTACTCGGCACCGCGGTCATGTAAATCTGGTTGTACCGGCCAGTACGAAATATGATTCAACACCATCCAAGTTTTGATTTCCAAAGTCCAGTGGTGTCATATTAAAAAGCACTTCAACATGCATCAAATTATGATATTTAAATTACAGAATGTCAAAAGGCATTGTAAAATACTATCTTCAATACACGGGCACAGAGTTATCTTGTGTTGGCCAATTATGCAATTATACCCGCTAGGGCTAATTGCCATTCATTGGGTAGACTCCTTCCGCTGTCATTTTATGTGTGACAGTCAACAAGGTATTAATGAAAGAGTTGTAAGACCAAGCTTGACATCCCGTGAGGGCAGTGGGGATTTCCGAAGAGAATGTGTCATCATGTTTACAAACTCTAATATGTGATGTGATCACGCTAAAATGAGTCTGAAGTCGGTCAGATCATTTTTTTACTTTTCCACGAACTGTATCAGCATTTAAAAAACTACATTTTGCTGAAACGTCACTGAAATTGACAATTTCAAAATATAACAGTTGAAGGATGGCAAAACAATAGGAACAAGACATTTTCTCGCTTTGTTATGGCTATATCTCAAATCAATATTTGCGACTTCCAACTCCTGTTGCTTGATCCATCACATATGCGAAATAAGAAATGAAAACAGTAACTTTGAATTCAGGATTTATGCAATTCAAAAGTGGCAAATTCATCATGTAATTTTTATTCGCTGAGTATATTGGAAATGTCAATACTTGATGAAGTCAGGAGTGATTTTTTTTCCGCTCCAGCTGGACATGTTAGCTCAATCAAAATGTAATTTGATGCGTCCGAATGGCAAAATACAGCCTGGATGCCAAAATGCAACTTAGTAGCACCCTGAGCGACATTAAAAATGTATTACAGAAATACAGAGATCTCTGAATTTGCAATAAAATTTGCAATCTGTTAAGTGCTATTGGTAAAAAAGTATATACATATTTGCTTGCCTTGTACATGCTCTTTTTCTCATTTATACATTGGCCAAACTTGCAAATAAATGATTGTCACCAGTTTTCATACCAGCATGTCCCCTTAACATTTTTAAGATTTGCAAGTGGCTGACGGTTTGAAGAGGTAAAATAAATACTTTGCTACCTTTACATGTAAAAATAAATGACATTTTTGTGAGCAAGTCTGCCAGTCATAGCATTAATATGCAAAATTTTAACGATTTTCAAAAATATGTTCCTTTAGGGTACTCTTACCTGAAAAAAAGCAAGGGTACCCGAACCCTAACTGCCTTTTGGTTTTCCAGAGAGGAAGGGACGGGGTAAAGGGATAGAAACTAAAGAATTTGGACATCCGTGGCGGGATTCGATACCCGGGGCCTCTGGCCCACCATTCCATATGACGAGGCATGGCAAGCCACGAGGGAGTCGTTGGCCCGACAAGCGATTTCGTGCCATATGAGTGTTGGTCGATGACGTCATCGCATCTTTTTGGACTTATTGGCATTTTACATAGCCTCAGCTCATTGATTTCCAGCGGTGTCTGGTGGTGTTATGGTTAAAGGCTGACTCAGATGTTTCCTGAGGATGGCGCCCTAAACAAATCAGTTTTTGCATATATACATAATGCTTGTCCACACACGAATCACTGTGTGAAATAGCTACCCGTGTCCCTTCACAAACTCTATTTCCTCAAAAGAAATCACAACTCTGTATTAAAATCGGATCCAGAATTTTTGTTATACACGTACTATGGCACTTTCATACGATACATAAAAGTTTGATTGCATCAAATGGGGAAAATCCTATTAATCTCAACTGTGGAATTGATTATTTTAGGTGACTAGCTGTAGTTCAGTTGACTATTGGTAATTAAAACAAATTTTGAAATCCTGAATCAGGCCTTTTATTAGTGTTACTGGACGCACTTGATGACTGGTTATTGTCAACCATTTACATCTCACATCGGATTCTCATCTAAAATGGACATACAGAATGACACAAAAGGAATATACTGTTGCGATAGGCTCCCCTCTGGCTGAAAAGACGGAGGAAAAAAAGTCATACAAAACTACCACCGATCCTTTTCTAAGAAACCCTTCTGTTGTTTGTATGATGCAGTCTCTTTGAACTCATAGCATCAGCAAATGTTACAGCATCGATCCCTGGAATATGTTTAGCTTGATCAGTAGCAATGTTTTGCGGTTTGAGTTTACAGCAATTCTCCAATTTGCATCGAGCAGTGTATGTGCATTGCAGTTCGCAGGGTCTCCTCCAGCGCCTGTGATAGACCAACATTAGGCTTTTTTATGTTCTGTTGTCAATAAAAGAGGGCATACTACTTTGATCCTCATCTGCGACCCAAAACAAACCCCACCTTCCACACGCATCAAGCCTGATATTTTGGTATCATTTGAAAACTTGTATGTTTTCTCATTTCATCTACAAGGCTGAACTCTTTTCCATTACACCATGCTACAAGCATATTGACTAAGAGAAGCCCTAACCCCTCATGCACTTTTGACCATTTTTGAGATTTTGGTATCTACCGCCCAAAATCTGTATCACCCATACATTCCTAAAATTTATAAGGTTAAACTCAATTCCACTTCCCACTGTAGATAAAGCAGAATTTCACTTGACCACATCACAATGGAGCAATACAGTTGCCAAAAGCAGTCCCCAACTAAAAATACTGCAAGTCAAAACTCGCAAGTTCCCCTGACAGGGACACATACCTAACATGAGTTATTGGAGGTCAACTGACATTCCAGATGAGCCTTGGTCCAGTTGATTCTTTTCACCGAGTATGAAGTGACTCAGTTCCTTAGTGCAATAGTCATGCTCGGACATGGACTTGTTTGAATTACATGTATAGCCACAAAGGTCCTTTGGTGCCAGAGTTATGAAAGTGGACAATGAATGTGAGTTTATAGGAAGAGATGATAAGGCCTAAATCCACTTTTCATAGTTTTGAGAATCACCATTTTTTCAAATCCTCACCCCAAATTTGGTCGAACTACTTTCTATAAAACTGCCATCTTACAGGCAGATAACTCTAAGCAGTGGGTAGGACCGCCATTCTAACAGCAACAATGTATTCAAATTGCAATCAACATCCTTCATGCCCCGAGTGCCAGTCTGTTTCAAAGCCTTAGGAGCTAGGAAGGCACTCTTCGTGTATTGGACTGAGCTCGCTAAGGCTATATCTGGTCGTGAATAAGTAAATCTAAATGACTGTTTTTGGGACTACGCTGTTTTGCATCTGGGTTACCCCACTAACCCCATGGAATTTGAAGTCAATGATTTTTTTCAAAAATTATCATTATAGATTTATTTAACATGGGTTTAAAAGGTGATTTTGGAATGTCAATGGGACGGAGGCTGCAGTAGAAAATATCACATAAGATTTCGCATAAATTCCATTGGATATCCCAAATGCCCAAATCAAGCGGTTGTGTCCTACCCCCTGACTCTAAAGGAACTCAGATGGAGACGATCAAAAACCACATCATCACATTGGTTATAAACTCTTCGATGTGTTGATCACTTGTTCTTCAAGATGGCTGCATTTTGAGTATTATGGCAAAACCACTGATTTTATGTTTGAAGTATTTTCACCGTATCGCTTCACATTTCCTTTTGGGGTTCATTTTGATAGAATGATGCTAACAACAATATCCATGGAAAAAAGTGGATATTCTATCATCAAGTTTGAAGCTTGAGCATTTCATGTTGGGTCAAAATGATTCTGTTTTACTTGCAATTACTATGGCAATGCAGAATGCATAATGCTGTAGGTAGTAGGTAATGTCATTTTTAGGTCTTTGATGTAATCGGAAAGACCTATGTTGGCATGACTTGTGTGGCTATCCTCTGTCTGTGTGTCAAACATTTAGTATAACATCCTTTGGTTGACACCTTTTCTACTCTAACTTTTTAGTGCGTGATGGATCAAGTTCATACCTGGTATTTCCTATACATTGAGCAAGGCATTAAGTGGGTACAGAATGAGGGTTGAAAGGTCATTTAGTGGTCACTTAGGGTCATTAATTGCTCATTATACACCTTTTGGTTTGTATTTTTTCAAATTACTATAACTTTTTAGTTCAGTGATGGATCAAGTTCATAACTTGGTAGCTTAATACATTGGACAAGGGATATTTATGTGGGTAACAGATGGGAAGGTGGAAAGATTCGTCAGGTATGCTATACATTGAGTCTTATTCTTTGATCACATAATCGGGTGACCTATATTTGGGGCTGCTATCCCTATTTTATTAAATTTGATTCAGGAAAAAGTATAACAGGGAAAAAAATATGACTAATGTACTGGATTTCTAATCTTTGCAAGCTTTGAGAATACTACTTAGCCTACATGTTACTGTCTTATGTTTAAGCTCAAGATAACAGAAAGACAACTAATTACAAAATTTACATACACAAATGGTAGGCAAAAAATCAAATAAAAATGGTGTGAAAGAGCAAGGAAAGAGATTGAACAGAAGAATGATTTACCTGTTCCCAATGCTGGAAATGCTATGGAACGCATACCATCATTTTCTGCTACCGAAGAGCTTTCTGAACAACATCATTTAGTTGCTTTGAACTACGTGGTGTAAGTACGTGTATGACACTCCTACAGGTACCGCGACCTGCTGTTGTTTTAACAGCTCCCTTGTTCACGGCCTTGTTTCCTGAAATATTACATTCATAACTTTATTTTTTAGTGATGTGAACCAATCACTTTATAAATGCAAACGCATTTAAACATGAAGAAAATGCACACATGCAATAACCTTAATATATTACTTGTGTATCAATTTATGTATCAGTGTTCCTTACCTTGCTGCACCTGTTGTTCACATTCCCTAGCATTTCCTTCCGGCACCGCTGCTAACACAGCCTTGGAAACAGGCCCTGCACACATAAGTTAGAGCACATGTATTACCAATTGAATTCAATCATGGGATATATTCATAAGTGACTCTCCCTGAATAAAAAGTGAAAACTTTGTTGAAGCTGTAAATAATACTGCAGTATATTATACCTGTCAAACTGTTACATTTATTACAGAAATACTCATTACAGAAACTCCTTACTTCACCAGGAAAGTTATAAATAGCTGATACTATTAGATAGTTATTTTTACAACATTTTGTTTTTGAGTGACATGCCATTCCTGAAAGTGTTATCCAAGCTTATTTCCTGTTTACTGACAGACCAACAAAAAGCTGTGTGGTCGCAGTCGGGTGAAAATGTTAGTATATTATTACTACCCTAATTGCAAAGTAGTGAAAAATCTAAACAGAAATATACTGATAAAATTTTGATATGTTATAAGAGAGGGTCTTGTGAATAAATGGTCATGTCCCATTTTTTCAACATCAAGGTAATGACACATAAAAAATACAACGTAACTTAACAGACAGTGTCCGAGAAACATTTCATTCAGGTGCCACAAAAATCAAGTTACTTTCAGGGACTGGGACTGCTTTTTGGCATCACTGTGTGCCAAAATATAGCAATTCGGAAATTAAAGAGTCAATAAATAGTGTATATTCATTCTATGGTGTAAAGGTTTATATGTCCGGCATTTTCTGTCCTCTACTGTGCTAAAACATTTGCTACAAAAAGGTCATACCATGAAAGGATTCCTACGTATATGTTAAGTTGTTAACTTCACAAGAACATGCAATGACAAATCATCTCTTGGAAAGGAAATTTGAGCAAATGTGTTTGACGTGAGCCAGATTCTGCCAATATGTTGGGTATGCATTGTGCTACAATGGCCGCAATATTCTTGTGTATGTTTGTATATGTTACGTGCTCGAACCTCGTGAAGTCAATATGCATGGTAGGACCCCAAATAATAAGAATGAGACTAAATTAGAATAAAAAACATTCTAGCAGTCTAGGGATTTTGAAATGGTGCAAAAATGTATATTTAATTTTCAAATGGATTTTTCTCCAAATTTCTTCTAAGAACTAAAGTTCGCAGAACAAAATTGCTTAAAATGATGTTTTCTCACCGTATGGTAAAAATTAAAGGAATTCTTCAAACGGTTTTGCAAGAATCAATCCGGCAAATTGGGCCAAAATACTTGGCAACCTTCAAAATCCAAATTCTAGAAAATACAAAACAAATAAATGTTATTGGTAGGCATTCTACAACTAATCAAGTGCAAATTTAGAGAAATTTGTAATCCTTGGAGAATCTTCTATTCTTGTCAGGCTTTTTAAATAACAAGCACGCACTGCTATATTTGCAGCTGTGGGTGTGTCTCACATAGCTACAAACGTGTCGGAGCTAGATTTTGGGGTGTACATTGCGATAAATGAGTTCTTGAGGAAGGCTCGGTGTCTGGTAGAGAAGGTCAATTTTGCTACATATCTCCTGCAAACCTGACTTTAAGGACAGTGTCAACCCTGGTGCTTTGTTTTATACGAATTTCTGATTTTTGCACCATTTTAAAACATCAAAACTGTGTGCTATAGTTACAACAAAAGGTTATCCACTGCAGACACTCCTAAGCTGTATTTTTGCCGATTTAAAACAGCTATTGACCATTTAAAGTCAAAAACCGCTTGGTCTAAAACGGCGGGAATTTAAGCACCTTTCACGCCGTCAGGCGCAAGGCGCACCATCGCGTCGCGCCTGGAATTTTGCTGCGTAATGAAGCGTGCGCATGTTTTAATGTTACTTTGTCTCGCGGAAAGCATTCATGGAAAAAACAAAAAATAATATTTGAAAATGTAAAAAAAAGAGCTAATTTAGACCAGATGAAATTTCAATTTCTTCTAATTTGTGGAGTTAGAGACAAAATATGTTTGATTCAATAGTGCATAAAGGTGTATTTTCATCACTTGCACAACACTCAATTTTGAAGTTCCAAGATAAAGTTATTTGAGAAAGAGACGGTTTGAAAATGGCGTGAAAAGTCACTTTTTGACTAGGATGTTCTCACGTTCATTTTCGCAAAATCTGGCAATTTGCAGACATATATAACTCCAAAATACTAGGGACGGTTTTCTCAATTTTTCATTTTTCGATTTCTAACTAAAGATATTCTCCAATATAACTCAAACTTAGGAAATAGAAAAGTAAAAATCACACTTTTTTGACATTTTCCATATATTTCGAAAAGTAAGCTCTATTTTTAAAAAATGAAAAAAAAAACCGTCCCTAGACCCAAATTGTATTGTTTCTAAAATAACAGAAGAAATCATGAAAATTCAAATTGTTTTTGTATGCTGTGAAAAATTTTGGGGCAAAATCGTGTTTTTTTAGTATTTTTCTCAAAATACGGAAAGTTTTACATTAATCTGATGCCATCAACAGGTTCATCGTCCAATTTTCTTTCTAGAACAAATGTATACTTTGACATACAATAATTTGCCAAAAGTACAAACCAAAAAAATATGATTACTCGGAAACTCAAGGTTCACACTGCCCTTAAAAGGAATAACACTAAATAATAAGTGTCAAGTACATGTAAAAAGTCTTGCTTAATTACCATTTAATTTGAGGTCATGCCCCACACTGTTGACAATAGCATCTGTGTTGTCCTTTGTTAAGACTCACCTTGCTGTAGCTGAACAGTGATGTGTCCTATCTGCATCTGCATACTACCATCTGGTAAGATTTGCCGTGTTCTGAATGTTTTATTCACTTAGAATAAGGAATAACAGGCAAAATACAGTGATTATCATTGATAAAACTGTTCACTGGGACTTTCCTGATGTTTACTCTTTGATCTGGTTTGAATGTCTTTCACCTTATAACAAGAATAACACTAACAGACAAAATACAGTGATTATCATTGATAAAGCGGTTCACTGGGACTCTTGATTTCTTGATGTTTACTCATTGATCTGGTTTGAAGAAGGCCTGCACTGCATCTGCACAAATGTGCAGCAGTATGTGCAACATGTATAGGTCAATGCACTCACAGCATATTTTACATGCTCCCCCTAAAAACTAAAAACTTGCTGTAGAATGGAAGAAAATGGAGTAGGAACTGTAAATTTCAGAATTTTTATTCTAAATAAGGTCAACCACTAAGACAAAAATGAAGGAAATCTAAAGGGTAAAGTGGTTACACCTTGTTGAGTTGGCATGGAATGACTCTACTGAAAACTGGCAAAGTTAGGTATGATGATAGTTAAGTATCACTCCCTTAAAGTGGTACTGGCAAATTTTCACAAAATAGCTTTCTTCAATTTACTCGCAAATCACAGTCTACGAAGAATACATGTATATCAAACATAACTAGAATTTCGCGGTTCTCGGCTTTCGCGCTCGCTATATTCAAAGAATATAAGCTGTGGGCCGCTCCATGACCTTTGACCTTGGCACATGACCTTTGACCTCATCAACATATGAGGGATCCCATGGTGCACCTGACAGAAGTTTGGTTCCAATTGAACTTCAACTTTTCAATTGAGGTCAATTTTACATTTTTAGCCTATTTTTCAACTTGACCTCACATGACCTTTGACCTTGGCACATGACCTTTGACCTCAGCAACATATGAGAGATCCCATGGTGCACCTATGACAGAAGTTTGGTTCCAATTGAACTTCAACTTTTCAATTGAGGTCAATTTAAAAAAAAACTTAACATTTTAGTGACACACACATCCACACACATACACACGCACAACGGATTGCTAAGTGGTCCTCTAGCTATAGCTGGTGGCCCACAAATACCCCAAAGCATATAGGGGCATTATCTTAAGACATGTAATTTATAGGCTAAACATGACTAAAGTTTGCCGTAACTTTAATCAACCAGTGTCTCTTTAAATGTTTTGACATAGCTATTTGTAAAGGTTATACCTGCAGCCCTGTATACAATCATTTGGTAATCCTACGTGTATGGCCCCTCCCACCTATGAAATCCTGGATGCACCACTGGGAAAAGATAGTTCCTTTAAAGAAAATCTTTTACCTGATACTTGGCCTTTCGAAGTACCCTTTTGAGATTGCTTCAGTTTTCTTGTAGGCCTACTAGGTCCCGGTTGCTGCCCAGAATTGGAAGTTGGTAATGGTCCTTGTTGCAGAAGGCGCTGCATCTCATCTTCAAATGCCTATTAATAAAGTTGAAATTCAGTTTAAATATCTATATTGATACAGGGCATGCTACATATTTATGAGCTGTGATTACTAATCAAATCGGCCAGACTTTGAAGTGTGCATGAACTTGCCAAGATACGGATGGTAAAAAAAAAAATGGAAAACACCCAGGGGGAAAACATAAGAAACATGTTATAATTTGTTAAACACACTGGCTATTTGCAATAAGTCTCTAAGGAGTATGAGATAGTCGCCTTGTGGAAAGAAAGACTTGCTATCAGCCAAATAACATCTACTGGTATTGATCCTGGTGAGCATCTTCCACCTGGAACTGACTCCTCATGGGCTGAATGGTGATGCCTCAACAGATTGAAAACCAGAACTGGCCCATTTCAGGTTTCCTTGCAGAAGTGGGGCTACCTGGAAGCAGATCACACACTACCTATGGTTGTGGAATAGCACCACAGACAATTAAACATCTCTTGGTCTGCTTCGCGATGCCCGGCGCCGGCCTGTCCTCGGGCCAAAACAAGCGTTTACTCATGAAAATCCATGAGTGAACCCTAAATTATGTATCTGCAATGCCTATATGGCAAGTGTCCACATGGCCATGGGGTCTTCTCATATTTTGGATTAATGGTCATTTGGTTATTGCAACAAAGGTCAAAGGCTGTAAAGTAATATGGGATTGAATCCTCTGCTAGCAAACATAAGATGCATTTTCCATGTGTTGGGCACAGGCAAACTCATTACAATCCATGAAAGCATGTGGAACAATTTAAGCTTTTAATAATAATAGTATTAATACTTATTTAAGATACTTATGAAATACAAAGACAAACAGAGTAACTCTGGAAAGAAAACACACCAAATAGTGCATTTTAAGCGAGTAGATGTTGAATGATTCTCAATACCCCCATGCATTGCGTACTTGTGCCAATTAAAGCAATACCAACATTCATACTTTTACCCACCGAAAGTATTTTTTGTAGAATTTTGACACCAAAACTTTAGCTTGAATGCTGTCATAAGCCACTGCCCACTACAATAGTGGGCAGTGCTACTTATATGCTACTTAAATTGCAAATTCAGCAACTTTTTTGATTTTGCTAGTATCAAAATGCACTTAACAGTTTCCTATAAATACATTGATCTAAGCTTAATCATCTCCAGCAGTGACATAACCAGAAATTCTAATATTGGTGAGGCAGTTTAAATGGCTACATTGCACAGAGGGAGTTGGGCACAGCATTGGGCATGAAAGACATGCTTTTTCTTATGGGGGAGCCTAGGAGGAAATGGTCCTGATTGTGGCTTTGCCACTGATTGCCAGGTTAAATTAGTACAACTTTCTTTTAACATCCTTTCATGTACATATAAGGCCTATATTGCACAGAGTTCAGAGGTGAAAATCACCTAGTTACATTCAAGAAACTAGACATGAAACTGGCAAAACCACATACCTTAATAGTAGCTTGATCACGATGATAAACCACAAAGCGTATGTCAGTTAGTGATCCTCCTGGGTTCTGCTGGGAGAACTTTATTGCTTCGTCATATGAGATTTGAGCTGCAACGTCATGGGGAAAACCTAGGGTACCCGTCCCTATTGCAGGAATGGCAATGGAGATCACTCCTTTCTGGTTGGCTTGCTGAAGTATCTTTTGCATAAGTGATCTCAGCATCTGTTCATTTGATAAAATTGAAAGCAATACATTTAAAAAAAATACTAACACACATAATTTTCCCCATTGGTACTATAAGCTAGCTGCAATTTAAGAATGAGCTATCATGATGCAAAGCACTTAAAACACAAAATTCAATATGGTTGTCCCTTTTGATCAGTTTCTAGTCATTTTGGCTCTGTTTAGTGTCATGCCTTGTGATTGAATGTGTTTATAATTGAGTGAAGTGAGCCTAAACACATTTTCCTGACCACTTTTTGAAGGTTCTATATCCACCTCTTACATGGAATTTGGTTACTTTAAATATCTTCCCAGCAGTTTTAATATTTGGAAATTTATTAATCTTTCCCTGGAGATGGCCAGTGCACACAAGTGTTGAAAAAAAGTGTGTTTGACCAGATTCGAACTGACAACCTCCGTATATATTACTAGTATGGCTTTCTAACCGATTAAGCTAACAAGCCAGGGTTGGTAGAAGAGTGATAGATACCTCTTCTAATGTATACTTCAGATTTTTTTCTTTGTTTTTTTTTTGTTGGTAACTTACAATTTCATTGCATAGCATTTACTAACAGTGTGCTTACTACCTCATGTAGCACAGCTATTTCATGTTGTAGTCCAACACCAGCAGCTATACAATGCTTTTGCAGTCAAATCAAAGCTTACTGAGCATTATAACAAAGATAGTGGCTAAAGCTACAAATTCAACTTCCTAACTTCCCTAACATATTTGCACATCCATTTTACCTCCAGTACTTCATACTCCTCTGCATTGCACCAATTCCTTCTATTATTGTCAGGTTCAAATATCATCAGACTTCCATTTAAAAGATGAAGGTAAAATGAAACATTTACAGGTCTCTTTGTTCATTGCTTGGGCTAAAAAACATATGTTTTAAAGAATGTACAGCAAGCAACTTCACCAATATAAAATTTGCCTCTCCATGCTAGCATTACTTGTAATAAATTAAATCAATCAACATTATCTTTACATTGTCTTTAGGTTTTTCATTCATCTTGCTTCTCTTCTTTTTTTCTGCTTGATCCTCTCTCTTTTCTGTCTTCCCAGCAGCAAATGGTCCAAGTGATGCTGCGCAGTTCAAAAATGACCATCCCAGTGGGTACTTCACAAGTCTATGACCATTCAGACTTGCTGTAGAATAAATTCAATTCTGGCTTAGCATCCCAATTTAAGGATACTCACCACCTCTGAGCTAGGTCCACGATAGTGTTCACATACAGAATGAAAAAACAGTTTGACATGAGATTGCCTGGCCCTGTTTCTCTTGACAGTCCCCCGCAGCAATTAGATGTACCATAGAGTCATAACCGGCGTTACAATTATGTTGCGGAGCTGGCCCTGTGCTGCTGCCAATAGCATTGGACAACCACCACCAGACGAGATTCATAATACTTCCTGTCGTGTTGACGATGAGACCAACCTGAGATAAGAAATTAATCAGATATAGAGAAAATATGAAATGCTCTTGAACTTCAACCTGAAAAACTTGTCACTGTATTCAAATTCGCAACATTGTTCATGCATCTAAGACGATAAATCATACATATTGCTATCTTTTTTTTTTGTTGTAAAGATGTGCACATGCAAATCAAACACAAGGCGAACCGTATTTCCGCGATGCGTAAATATGTCGCCGCCGAATGTTGCGATCCCCAACATAATGATAATGCAAATTCAAAACCTACCCCTCCCAATACACCCAAAACACTCCACCCCTCCCCAACACCCCAAACCCCAGCCCTCCCAAACACCCACAATCCCACAACCCACCTAATCACAACAATCCCCCACAACACCCACCACCTCCTTACACCCCTCAATACCCAAACCTTACCCCATCCATAAACACGCTTCCCTTTCCCCAACAACCCGCAACCCGCCCATTCCCCTCCCCAACACCCGCAACACCCTCATCGCTCTGCAACATATGCAACAATCCCAAACCCCTCCCCAACAACATGCAACACTCCACCCCATCCCAAAAACCATGACAACACCCCCCCCCTCCCCAACACCCCGCAATACCATACCCTCCCCAACACCTCAATCCCAACCCCCTCCCCAAGCACCCCGCAACACCCCACCCCCTCACCAACACCCCCTCCCCAACACCCCCCTCCTCTCCAACACAACCCCTCCCCAACAACCAAACCCCCTCCCAAACACCCACCCCCTCCCCAAAACCACCCCCCTCCCATAGCATGTGGACGGAATTTTGCCCTATCCGATGCACCGGTTCAGAGATACAGCATTATGCATATTTAATTAGCTCATTTACTACCATAGCCACATATCGTCGCTGGGCGTGAAACCTCATATGTAACTCAGAGGTAAATACAAAACCTCATATGTAAAAAGTGGGCACCAGTGCTAAAACCTCATATGTGCATTTTGGTCAAATCGGGTTCAAGCTTGAATATCATGCCAAATTGATAGTAAATATATGGCACTTTATTTCAGAATTGGAGTAAATAATTACCTAAATTATTTAGAAAGGAAACCTTTCTTGTGCATGGCATTCAGCAAATTATTCCGTTTTGGGGTCTATCGAAAATGTTACATATGAGGTTTCTGTATGTAACAGGTTTTACTACATGTGAGGTGTGTTGCTTTTTAAAGGTCAAATGCACATATGAGGTTTTTCACGCCCAGCGACGAGATATCAAATTACTTTCAAATTGCAAAAAAAGAGGTGCCCCATGATAGGCTATTAGGCCGCGCGGAATTTTGAGTATCCAAGGTACAGTTTCAAAAAAATATAGCAATTACGCTGATTTTTGCATATTAATTAGCTCATTGGCATATCACACATGCCGAAATACGCCCCAAATTTAATCAGGTCAAAGAAAATCTTCAGTCCGCTTTCATCCACCAAGTTACATCATTATACGCCTGACGGAACTCAGAAAATTGTAAACAGGCCTTGCAGGAAAATTCTCATACATATGCAAAAATTAGTACGTAATTAGCATATTTTCGGCCACAATATATCAGGTCGAGGAATTGTCAACCCGCTTTTTCCACCAAGTTACATCAGTGTCGCCTTACGGAACTCCAGATAAATGGATACAACATGGGTTAAACATTTTTGTCACAGCCGGACGGACGGACTGACGAACGGACGGACGATGCTCATTCATAGTCCGTTCCGAACTCGTGCGGGGCCGGGGACAATAAGCAGCTTCAATTCAACTGCTGTCTGAAAAATATCAGCATCAATATTAAAGGGATTAGCAGCGATAATGCGAGAGAATCGAAAAAAAATGTGGGCAATGCATTTTTTAAATAATAAATCAGGGATAAGTGTGTACAATTTCCATATAACTGCTTTAATGTTGAAACCACCACCACCCAAATAGATGAAAAAAATGAAGTATTGAGGATATTTGTCATACGGTCTCCCGCAAATAGACACGCAGCGACGGCATCTCAAAATCTGCACTAAACAGCTGATTGCGGTTTACACCAGTACAAAATAACCAAAGATCAATAAAGTTTGTGTTTGAGTCAAACTGTATTGATCTGGTGCACGATCGCACGCTGAAAATCTGTGGTATACAGCGGGAAGGCTTTTTTGATCTAAGTCGGAATTTTGAGACGCACGTTAGAAATTAAAGAATCAGATAAAAAAGGTACTGCCTTATCTTTAATACACAGATTTTAAGCCGACCACTTGTAGTGTTAGGTCGCATATCCATGCCCGTAACAAAAATATAAAAAAGATGATTTTGATGATTTTTTCGATGTTTAGGATTAGCAATCGCTGCTAATCCCTTTAACCATGATATAGGGAGCTAATTGGTGGGAGTACCTGTGTGTTCGAGCATGGTGCCTTCACAATCGAATTAGATTAGAAGAATTTAATTTCCGTGCCTATAATTGCCTTTAATTCCAAATGGCAAAATGGTTAAGACATCGTCTCGCATGCCAGGATTCCAAGCTCGATCCCAATCCGGGCGAATCAAAGATTTCTGTGTATAACATTTATTTGAGGATAATCCCAGTTTATTCATGATTGAAACAATAATATTTACAATAATGCTGCATTTTTAGGAGAACAAAGATGTCAATATATACTATCTGTTACCTCTTACTACCTATCATAAAAAAATATGGCACTATGTAAAGCACAATGATGACCTTTTATAGGATGTCAAAATGTGTTCCAAATGCAAGATGGTGTGGCAGTGTGGTTTAAATATTTTGGTACAAAAACATGCCCATTATATCATTCAATTTAGTTATTTTGAGAAAATAGAGTATAAATATATTTATTTTATCTTTGGAAACAAATAATAAAATTAAAATACTGGACTTGGCTGTGCCTGTCCCTTTCTTTGGAATGTTTTTCCATCCTAGGAGGTACTATTCACTCATAAAACATATACTATACAAAGTAGGTATGAGACTATTGTACACTGGAGGGGGGATATATAGCTATAACAATACAATCTAGTACACAAGATCATTACTGATGATTACCCGCATTTCTTAACATATTATATTTCAAAGTGGAGAAAGAAACACGCATCGCATACTAGAACATAGGGAACAATTATATATATACTATATCCCATCTTTTAGGTGTTTGTTCCAATCATCTTGCCCCCAATTACCTGGGAGTAGTATCAATTTTGATAGTAAATGAAAGGTCATATTTTTCCTCATTGTCCTCCTGAAATTTCAGACTTCAAATCCATTTCTTTCCCCAGATAGAGCTAAAGACTGCCATTTTAATGGGTATCTATCAATATTAACACAATAGTGAATAGGTCTTTGCATATGCATTATTGCTACTACTATCAAAACTGCATGTTGGATTTCCAGATGTGGTGATATGCAAGTACCAGGCTCTCATATCATATTAAGGATACACTTAAATTGGAACAAGCACCTTTAAATAATTCTTTCTAAAATATTGTCATATAAAAATAAATTTACACACATTTTCAGCAGCAATATCACCCCTCTTTAGAG
Source organism: Ophioderma brevispina (assembly GCA_023653785.1). Lineage (NCBI taxonomy): Eukaryota > Metazoa > Echinodermata > Ophiuroidea > Amphilepidida > Ophiodermatidae > Ophioderma > Ophioderma brevispina. Next base: position 15,607 of record JAMKCH010013262.1, on the reverse strand, counting down.
TAATTGTTTGTTCTCCTTTGTAGAAACAGTATCTCGAGTAACCAACGTCACTACAGGAGTGACAGCATTGCCTCTCGAGAATGTAGGCAAAGAGTCTGCAGCTGTTGCTCCCATGAAAAAACTGTTGTCATCTTGGAAACCAGATGAAAAGCCACCAAAACCTAGGTTAAGTAACATAAAAAGACCGATGTCATATGTTGCATATTGGTCCACTTTACCAAACATTATTAAAAGGTCAACATATATTTTAAAATGAAAGAAAAAAGTATATATAGGCACAAGAAACTAACCCTCCACAAAATCTGCACTCCCTAAGGATTGAAATTTCACCTCTTCACCAAACTGTGCTTTGAATGCCTTGAGAAAGGCATCACAGGCAGGCTGATTGATATTTGTGAATCTGATTTCTTTCAAAGTTGTTGCTTTATTTCTCCGAGAGAATTCTAGCGTTGCCTCTACTATTGTCTTGGCACAGAGGTCAAGCGGGAAACCATACACCCCGGAACTAATGGCTGGTATAGCAATGCTTTTCAGGTTACGTCGGCTCCCAGCTCTGAGAACATTGGTGACAGAATCCCACAGCAAGTCTTCTTCAGTTGTTGGATCCTCCCATTGCTGTTTAGGCCCACGTTCCCATTTTGGACCAGCAACATGAATAATATGTTTGCAAGGCAGACTGCCCGGTCCTGTGAAGACTGCCTCTGCAACTAACAAAGATCTTCCATTTTTTTGTATGATATCATGGCTCTCTTTCTGAATGATCCTACCACCTGAACAGAAAAAGAAAAGACTTAATCAAACCCTGCTATTTTACAACTTTCATTTGCTACTTACATCTAAACAATCATACATGAATACAGCTTTTATGTCCCTACAAATTTAACAGTTGGATCAGTACTGTTCTGAGAAAAGAGGCAGTATTCAAAATATTGTTAGCTTTGTTTGCTGGGATTTGAATCCATGCAGCATTCTTTATATAATAACAATTTAAAGACACTATCAGTAATTCACCCAAAAGAATAAAAATATTTGAAATTTGCAGGAATAGCTTTTAAAGGGAAGGATATATCTGTAGAATTCTCCTACATTATTTTTTCCAAATGACAAATTAACAGAAAAGGAAGAAAACAACAGAGTTCAAAGATATGAATCGCCATTCAATTATGTGTTGTACGTAGTAAGTGTCCATATTGACATAATGACTAAAATATCCTATTTTACCATTATTAGGTTTCTTTTGGTCTTATCACTTCAAGGGTATGTTGGGATACCTACACTTGTTACAGCCATGCAAAAATCAGATTTTTTATGATTTTGTTTTCATTTTATTGATTTAGCAAACCACTGATAGTGCCTTGACCACTAAGCATACTGTGTTCATGGAAGTGCATTGCCATTACTAGAATTTTATTATTAAAAAGGCCACATCTGAATATTTTTGTTTCTGTTTTAATTAATCATACATTTATAAGGTACTATATATGTTATCATCTGGAATGTGGATGGCTGGTTATTACATACGGAAATGCTACATACCTTTTTTCACAATATCTCCAGCCAGTCCTCCGATGTGATTCAGTTCCACATTTGCAGCATTGACAATGGCATCAACACGTTCTCTTGTCAAATCGCCTTTGCATACCATGAGGCGACAATCGCCTCTAATGATATGTTGTTGAAGTATCACATTCTTCACCATATCACCCTGAAGATCTCCTTCACCACCCCCATCTCCACATGCATTACTGTCAATGAAGCAAGAACATTCCTTGGCTACATTTCCTAAAAGTTTCTTCCCCTTAAGGCCTTGAAGTAGCTCAGGCATTCCAGGTTTAGCCACAGGATACTGACGATCAACCACCTTTTCAGTTAGTGCTTTTACACTCTGTATTGCAATCTCCATTCCCTTGTCTGTTCCAGTTATCATAAGCCCACTTTGTCGGCCACCAGCTTGGGGTCTTATGTCTACTGTATGCTGACGATTGTGTTCACGAATACTCTGAAGCTCATGAGCAGCATGTTCCATTAGGTATCGCACTTTCCCTCTCACCAAAGGAATGTGTTTCTGCAAAATTACATTCTTTTGAATATATTCTTCGATTTTGTCACATGCCTGCTGAACGTCAACTCTGAAGCCGGTAATTTCAATGCATTTGTTGTTTATATTGACTGCAGCGAAAGCCACTTTGTGTCGATTTACCTCTTCAAGACATGCTCTACCTTGGGGAGTTTGAAGAACATTGACTGTAGCTTGATTCTGTATTGCTATTGATGTTTCAGTGATATCGCTGTCGATAAAATGGGCTGCTTGGCGTGTATCCTGAGTAGTAGCTCCAACAACGGTGATTTTGTTTCCATCTATGTTGCACGCTGCATGGATATTCTTCGAAGTATATATTTCATGTATTTTGTCCAGAACGTGTACAATAAATTGAACCTTGTTAGGACTAACTTCAAGGTCCTGCTTCACAAGGTTGTCAAAGTGATTATACATATCAATTTGAGCTTCTGCAACCTCATTTCTCATACCCTCAAAAATGATTTCATGAGAAGCTGGTGATAACGTAATTTTAACATCCAATTGCCACTTTTGATCAAGCTCTTCTTTGATGTTGCAGAGAAAAAGGAACTTAAACTTATCATCACGCAACTCCACTGGTTTTGTTATCACTTGTTTAGCCCTTTCTGCAGCCGCTTCCAATTCCTTCACCATGCTCTTTAGTTGATTTTTTGTGTCATCTACTTCGGCACTTGGACCACGCAAAATTATTCGTCCTTTGTCTGACTTCAGTAGTGGGCGGACATTACCGACGTTGAGTCTTTGAAGCCTATCACAAACATCGTCCCAGAAGGCTTCTTCCACATGTATGCTTTAAGCTTTGAATTCATCCACCAGTTCTGCCAGTCGGGCTGAAAATCTTTTTTTGCCAGTGTGGAACAGCTGGGATCATTAGCGGTTATCCACAGGGGTCAATCTTAATGAACTACTTTGACCTTCATAAGGCCCACAGATATACCTTTTTCGATTTTTAGAATTGCTCCTCGTACATGGGAATTGATGGGGATGTCTGGTCTAATAAACTCTGCGATTATGGATAACTGGATAATAGGGATCTGAATGGTGGCGTGGGCAATCGATGCAACCATAAACACATAGCTTTCAAAGTGTGTGATGACCCATCAAGAAAATGTCAGACAGTTGTGTGATTGACCGACATGTACAACAAATATGTTAACCACTGAAATGAGAAATCAAGACTTAACTTAATGAAAATTTTAATTCTAAAATATTGAGATGGGAGGACAAAACAATAAATGTTAAAAACTTCATTTCTGCATAAGGAGCTAAAGTAACCCAACATTTGTCAAACATTATTGTATAATTAGAGATTACTTATCCCTGATCGTGCCCAAACTGTGTAGGAGCCTAAATTAAGTATAATAAAAATTACCTCTATAATATTCGAAGAAAAACTATGCCTGGTTCTTCTCTTGGTTCAGTTGAACCTCAGTACTACCCACACCACTCTTTTCGTTCACTTCAAAGTATAACTCTATGCATATCTGTTATGGTTGGGGGCCAGCTTATTGGACTAGAACACAATCAGGTATTCAACACACGAAGCACAAACGGTTGTTTGCTGTAAACTTTTTTTCTTAAAATGTTTAAAACTTGGCAATATCTGGAAATGGTCAACATGTGGAACAAGCAACTAAAATGGTGGTTAACTTTATAACAGAATTGGTGCATGATGTAATAGCAGATAGAGAGTGATAGAAGAATCTGACTCATGAGAAATATGGTACAATATAAGAAAAAGCATGTTTCAAAAAAGTAGTAACAAAAACCGGGACTTTATTTGACAGTGTAGTGAAAAAAAATTTAATTTTCTACAGGGAGCTACAAAATTTAAAAAAACAGCAAGTAAGTTTGCAAGAGGAGTATGGAACATTGACCTCAGATGCACTTTGGGCCCTAGTTCCATGATCTTTGACATCAGCCACATGATGAAGGAACACACATTTGCACTTAACCCCAATTTTGGTTTACTCATGAGTTAACTTTTTGAAGACATGAAAAAAACGAAAAACCTAACCAAACTGGAACAACACGCCACAACACATACCATATATACGAGACACCAAACTGGAACAACACGAACATACTAGGACATGCGCGCTTCGTTAATCTTGTCAAGCGGTTATAAGCTTGAGGTACATAGAAGCCTAAAGGGGGGAATTCCTCTTTAGCTCTATTCATGCACGTTCGACTTGAGACTGAGAGGTACTGGTTGAGTCCCGGTGTTCGGCAGGGCTGAGAAATAAGGTCGCTGGTATACCTCTGGCGATTAGTTAAATTAGACGGTTAGAGTTGCGACAAGATCCCCCTACTGGCTTTTCAAGCAGGGGATAAAAAAAATACAGCAAGGAACATCTTGATTTCATACCCGTCTTAAGCAAGATCAATTGGAATTTCATGACCTGACCTTGGTTGCAGGAACTTGACATCACATATAAAAAAATACATCGCGGTCCCACGGGGACCGCGAGGTGTTCTGACGTGCGGTTGTGAAATGGGCCAGAGGTCAATGAGGTCACAAAGGTCACATGAGGTCACCAACAGGTCACCCCACCCACCCCACCCACTCCTTTTCACCAAGTAAAGTTACTAATAAAGCCCTATGGAAAACTCACTACCGCATGCATATAGAAGGGGTTACATTTTGAACGGCAAAGGTCAACTGATGGTCACCAATGGTACATAGGTCACAAACATGGCACCCCAACCCACCCCGCCTTTCCACAAGTTACATAACCGTAGCCCATTACGGAACTCATACGGCATGCAATATAGTAAGGGTTAACATTTTGACACAGACACACAAACAGACATACAAACACACGGACATACGCCAGAGTAATACCTATGTTCCTTTGACAATTCTTGCAGACGACGACACAAAAACATTATTGAACCCTTAACCACCTAAGCCGGTTGATTGAAATTCAATTTTTTTTAAGAACCAAAAACAAAAAACCGAACCATTAAAAAACGCCTAACTCCACAACTGATTTAATTACACACACGTTGCTATTGCAAAATCCCCTACTGCTTTCAAGCCAGGCAAGGGGGAATAACAATGATGGAGGTATAAATGAATTAATTAGTAATGATGAAAGTAGTATAGGGTAGTTCTCTACTCTGAATTCAAGGCCTTCTTGCTTATAGTAAAATTGTCAAGCACTTAAATCTCAGTGCTAATTGCTATGTATAGTTCACTTAGGGTCCCGCCAATCACTACTAACCTCATCCCAAGGAACCCCAATTTTACAGGAGTGGTCAAAATGTTGTATGTTTCGAGGAAAGCTACTATTGTATCAATTAACCCCGTGTGAAAATCTGGGGCAAAAGATGTTCGGTTTGGATGGTTGAGCAAAAAATGCCCGATTGTGGTTGACCAAGATATTGTTACAGAGTATTTAATGGGGATACAAAATTATATTTTTAACTCCTACAAGATTGAAAATATCAGTATGAAACTTGACAGAGGTGTCTTAGAAAGAAGTACACCCTACTATAGGCGACCATAACTTAAAGTAAGTATCACATTTGAGAAATTAAAAAGAATCTTAAAAACCACAATTACTTTTAACATTTATGTAAAATTACTGAATTGGTTCAGTAGTTTTGAAGAAATAGCGATTATGTAAACCCATGGAAATGGACCACTCTGCCAAGTTTGCTTCCACCAATAATGCAGATTTTATGTTAACTACCGCTGATTACTCTTGTTATCTGTTCAAGCTGTCTTCTTTTCATTCCCCAAAGAACCGGCCTTGTTTAATATTTTGTGAGTTCAATGCCATTTTGACATTTTATTATAGTAATAAACAATTATCGTGACAATTATAACAAAAATCCAACACGAAAAACAAAACATGGTAAATAACAAGAATGATCATCTTTATTAGAAAACAACACCAATAAAATCTCAATGGATGTCAAGAGGCAGATCTGCAGGGGTATAAACATTGTATTCCTTTGTGAACTTGAAGAGTTGATTTGATCGACTGAATTTTTACATTTAATTTTACTTTGCATTTGTTGGCATGCTGGATATACAAATCTTGAAAGCATTTTATCAAAACAGAAAATCTACACATATGAATCAATTCTTAACAAACAGAAAAAGGTGAATATTTGGTGGTTGAAACCGTTTTTAGATTTTTATAATGCACAACCTAGTTGAATATCAAACTTTACTTCGTTTTGAATATTAATTTCAAAGCATAACTTTTCTAGAAACCTGCCTGATGATATGCAATTTAAATTAAATGAAAAAAGAATTTGCCTGGATTGGCGACAGTCATAGTATTAACATTGATTTGTCAAAAAGACTGAAGATGTCGCTGACATTTCTTCATTTTCTTCAATTTTTTAAGTGAAAAAGAAAAGATGTAAATTTCTTTTGTAATGTATGTGCAACATTATGTTGAACCTGGTGCAAAATATCATTTATTATCTTATTTTGTTTTAAAGAAATAAAATGAAAAAGAAAATTAAAAAAAGTATTGATTTTTTCTCGCCTGTTCTGTCTGAATCACTTTATTACAAAACTTGGAAGGAAGTGTCCATTGACATGTGTTGCATAATCGCTTATTTCTTCAAAACTACTGAACCGAATCGAGTGATGTTTTCATTAAAATGTTAAAAAGTAATTGTGGTTTAAGATTCTTTTTAAATTTCTCAAATGTGATGCTTACTTTTGAAGTTATGGTCGCCTAAAGTTAGGGTGTAATTCTTTCTGAGACACCCTGTAGAGATCGGGTATTCCATACCAGCAGTGCACTGTTTAAGCATGGCCCGATCGCTAATAGCCTCATCCCCAGAACTACAATTTTTTCTGGAAAAGGTCAGTATTTTGGGATCAAAAGAAAGCTGCTACTTTTCTCATTTACCATATAAAATCTTACGGCTAAATGATGTTTGGTTTGGATGTTAGGAGCAAAAATGTGTCCCATTTTGGTCAACCAATATTAATTTTACACATTACTCTATGGGCTTACAAATGGGGTGTGGCCATTTTGTGACCTACTGACACACATGACCCTGATGAATTCAGCAGACTTTACGGAATAAAGTGCACTTGGGTCACAAAATGGCCACACCCTTACAAATGCACATTTTTATCTCTCATGGATTGAAATATTGGTACATAATTTATTCCTCACAGTTTAAAGTCTGACTCAGAGATTTTGAAATATTATTTTTTTGGGTAATAATGAAAAATAGTCGACTAGAACTAAAGATAGTAACCTAAAATGCACAATTCCGAAATTTGAGATGAATCGGATTTTTCGTTTTGATGCAGTAAACATTTATGTGTAGTATTATGTCCCATAGGATACTGTGTATAACAACAATTCCGGATCCGGAATTTTATAACAAAGTTGGGATTTTCTATATGAAGGAATTCGATTTAAGCTTAGCAATTTCACACAGTGATTAGTATATGGACAAGCATTATGTACATGCAAAAAACACGATTATTTTGGAAATTGAGGGCGCCCTCCTCAGGAAATCTCTGAGTCGGCCTTTAATTACATCTGAGGGTTTTGCATGAAAATGCATCATTGCTGTTAAATGCCATGTACGATAGAGCTCAGAATAGAATCAATTATAGAAGAGGCCATATACGATTCAACCGTGAACAAATTCTAATAAAAGGACTTTTTGTATATTCTTGTAGGGCTATATGTGAATAATTATGAAAAATTTGTCCGGCCTTCTAACAGCTGAATTGGTCAGATATTCAAGGTCAAAGGTCAATGACCTTTATAAGGCATATGACAAATCATAACTCCTCAACCATTTGGTCTACGGCGGTCCGGAAAGTGTGTAGTCTGTGTCACAGACTGCGTAAGATATTATCTAAATTGGAACTGCGCGAGAGATTAACGTATCAGTCCGTCATAGAGAAGGTGTTTAAATATCTCGGAAACAGGCCAGGGGTTCTATGCAAGTTTTGGCATCAGAGGGTCCGTACTATGTTTTATTTTAAATATTAGGAATTGGTTCTGAACCTATGGAACCTAGCGAGAAAATTGAACGTTTTGTCGGGTACTTCGGTATCGGCAGACACGGAAAAGTTAACACGGATACGCTAGGGCGAATCCATTTTTTCCACCAATGCCTTTCGGTATTATCAGTCTTGAGGGCATTTTCAACCACTACGCCAACTTTTTGTCAATTTTAGAAACAGGAATTAGTCTTTTACAGGATCGCCGTTAATTTGGTCTAAAAGCACAAAAGAGGTCTTATACCCAGGTTTGGGGGTCAACAAAACACAATTGGCATATATAGGAAAAACAAAAAAATTCAAATGTACCCTCATTTGATTGCAAAATAGTTATACACACCATTACATGAAATTGTACTTTAAACTTCTGTTCTCCCTGAACCATTTTTCTTTACAAAGCATCTAGCTAGCTTTTTCCATTGATACCAAAATACGTTCAAATGTCCTCCATTGACGTCCTAGTATGTTTTACTTGATTTAAATATCATGGGAAATTTTTTTCCCGGATTGTTGCGAAAAATAAGCCAATCTCTATTTTGATTAAACAATACAGGAATATGTTGATTTTGATAGGTTTTTTCCTTTTGATGATTTATGAAAGGAAAATGATTGATAACACAAACAGGAGGTTAAGGTGCTAAAAAAATAAGTTTGATTAGAGTGAAAAAGAAACATATTTATAAGGTGGCTAACATCCCTTTCCTCTGAACTGGAGACATCCTTGTCTACCTGCCAGAAAGGTTAGGGTGTTGTGACAGACAGATATTTGCGCTTAACCAAATAAACGCAAATAAATGATGGTCCCAAGATTAGATGCAGCATTAGGTTTCAAATTAAGGGTGTTAGCTGGCCTGGATGGAAAAACTTGGTACGGGTGGTAAACCACCCCACCTCCCTCCCCGGAAGACAAAGGTGAACTCAGACCTTCAATTGGTGTTGGGACTTTGCACTCAATAAGGCAAGGGAGTCCCATTCAGTTTAATTAATTATAAAACAAATGTAAATGTTACTAACCTGCCAACACTATTTTATATCCTTAAGTGTACCTAGTATGATTGTACACCGGGAAAATTTGACACTGGCACTGCTTTGATAACACAGCATGCTAATTATTAACTTATAAAGGTGTGATACAGTGGTTTAAGGACAATAAATTATCACTAGTCAATAAAACAAATGTATGATTTTTATAAAAATAGATTTATAACCACCCAGAGTTATCGAGATCTTCAGATCTATTGTAATGATAATAATTACATTCTAGAGTTTGCCAGCACTAATTCCTTGATATAATTGTCACAAAGCTATAATATTATTCAGGCATTCATTGCGATTAAAGACATTTTACCAGTGTATATATTTTCTTTAAACACAATTGCAACTTTAGTTCTGTCATTTTATATTTGGTGCTGTCCATAATAATACAGTTTAGAGTCAAGGTTTCATGTTCCTATTTCAGTGCACAATGTTCTCTATTTAATTATGAAGCCTGGTCACACTCTCACAAGTTGCGTGTGGAAACAATTAAAGGGGCGTTGTTACGCATGTTCTTTGGGACACCCTGATTTACCCGGAACCTTAGTAGTAATCGATTTTTGATTTATCAGATGAAAGGCCGTAGTTTTATCTTGTCGTCCTGAAATTTGAGCCCCTCGAATCAATTTCATTCCCAAGATATAAAACAAAAAACCGCCGTCGTTTTATTGGTTAACCACTTTTTTTAGCACAGTATTGAATAGGGCTTTTGCAACATGCATTTATTGCGTCTACCATCAAAAACGCAAGTTTGTTTCCCACGGTACTTTGACGGGGTGTATGTGCAAGTGCCAGGCTCTCATATCAAGTAGAGAACACATACACATAAATACGGACAACCCAACCGTTAAGCGATAGATAGACATAAATATGGCAACACCCTAAAGGTATCGTGTGGTAATATTTAGGTAAGCATTAACAACAGCTATTTTTTTGTTTGTCTCTAAATTTGGAAAGGAGTGGATTTGGAGGCTGGGGCTGATTGAAACAGTGAGGCCGACGATAAGAAAAATATAGCCTCGCTATATTCAAAGAATGATAAGCCGTGGGCCCCCCAGCTTAACTGGGACCTCACATTGACCTTTGACCTTGGCATGTGACCTTTGACCTCGTCAACAAATGAAGGACCCATGTGTACAAACTATGACACAAGTTTGGTTCCAATTGACTTCAACTTTCCATTGAGGGTCAATTTTAAAAAACTTAAAATATAGTGGCACATATTTAGGTTTTTGTCCTGGCAACTATGCAGGCAGCCCACAATCATGAAAACACAAAAACTCCTGAACCATCTTGGCAGTTACTTTTGTCAAGAAAGTGCCTGTGCTACAAATTTCCCAAAAACAACAATTTCATGTATAATTCTCATCTCGATTTGCACAATATATAGAAAGGTAATTTAAACATTTACATATTATAATGCATACGAGAGATATAGAAAGAGGACAGTTCATACTTCATTCAGCAGACATCGACCAATAATAGCTCTTTTTCAAACATCCCCTTTTGCCACCATATGAGAACCATACGCATTGCATGAAAAACAATTGAAGGGGAGCTGATCTTGATGAAGTGTGAACCACCCACGGGAACCAACAGAGGAAAGAATCGCGTAGCAGTGGTGGAAATATTCAGGAATTTCTTTTGTTAAGGGGGATGCTCACCCCATTTACGTGTCGTCTTGGCACACAGCGCCGCCCATTGTTGAATCACGGTCAAAAGTAATTTGAGCCACCGCGACCTTGGCAAATCTTCACTGCGCTAGGGAGTTCACAAGTTTTCGACGGTAACATGCCAAGTGGCTGACATGTACACAACAACTTGTTAACATATTCGGACCCGGTCAGATAGCGTTGATTCGGATTTTTTGTACACTGGAGATAGTGCAAAATACTTGGCCTATCGTAACGATTTATGCACCAAAATATTCCTAACTAAATTGTCTAGTTAGGTCACTAGTTTATAATATAGGTTTATTTTTGAAAAAAGACGAAAAAACATGAAAAATATGATCCATACAAGCATTTTTCTTACCTTATCTGCTGGCTCAATTATCGATTGCTGCTGTCAAGTCATGCAACACTCCAGGCACTCAAAAACTAGTGAGCTAAGGGGTCTTTTTTGTGAGGAACCTGTTTCTAACATCAGATCGACCACCTTAGCGATGCGGAATCAGCGGCGCTGTGTCCGAGTAGTACAGATGCTATGGGAGCATAAATGGTGTGTGCCGTATTCATGAATGAATAGGGAGATGCTGTATTCATGAATGAATAGAGCATCCTCCTCTGTACAAAAGAAATTCCTGAATATCTACACCACTGGTCGCTGCACAAAGGAAACATATACCTTCAATCTCTTGTGAGTAGCATACCATGGCTGTTCCTGGTATTTCCCCATACATTACATCTGGGTCTTCCTCTATCTTAGTGCGACCTTCAATAAATAGCAGCAGTTTTTCATGACTGGTGCCGTCTGGTATATCTGTCAGCAGTAAACGATGGTGGTCGACAGGACGACGTGGTCGAGATTTCTTCTTCTCCACCGGTATCACAGTGAGAGTAGCTCCGTCTAAAACATGTGTGCGTCCTGTAACTGCCAAAGCAGCTAGATATAAAGAGAGTAACAAAAATATCAAGCACTGTAGTAGAACTGATAATAGTTTTTGCAACTTTTAGGAGAACTTTAATACTAGCACTCAAAGACTAACATACCACTAACTTTGGCTTCAAACGTAGCAGTTAAAGGTGCTTGTTCCAATTTAAATTATGTCTATGTTCTCTACTTAATAGGAGAGCCTGACACTTGCATTCGCTCACCTCATCATGGGAAACAAACATGCAGTTTTTATGGTAGAAACAAAGATGCATATCTCTTGGGAAAAGAAATGGACTTGAAGACTAAAATTTCAGGACAAAAATGAAAAAAAAAATATGGCCTTTTATGTGATATTAAAATTGATACTACTTTTGGGCCAAAGGATTAACTTTGTACTTGTTCAAAAGAATTACTATCCTGGTACTCATCTGGGGTGTAGACATTTTAACCTCTATGCCCCTTTGTTACTTTCAGCCTTAATTTAAGCATTTCTCTGCCTGGGGATCTCACAAGTTTTAACTTGTTTTTAACAATATTTTTTAACTATTATTTTGTAACAGTATTTTTAAAGGGTCATAGCCCGATCGCTAATAATCTCATCCCCAGAACCCCAGATTTTATATGAAGTGGTCAAAATTTTGGTATCAGAAAAAAGCTACTATTTTTTTTCATTTACCCTGTGAAATTTTAGGGCTTAAGGATGTTTGGTTTGGAAGTTAATTATGAGCAAAAATGTACTCCATTTTGGTTGACCAATAAGAATTTTACACAGTACTCATGTGGCTCGCAAAATCACATTTCTAGCTCTCACATGTATCAAAACAGATTGAAATCGGCATGAAACTTAACATATGGGTTTTGGGGTGCAAGCCATTCTATCAATATGAAAACTTTATATTCTTAAATTGAGCCATCCCCCTTTAATTATCTTGTGTTAAGTGTCCATGCCAATGGTTTTGCTGGCTTAGCCTTGTCTCCATAAGTCATGATATCAAACTTAAAGGGCCATGGTCTGATCGCTAATAGCCTTGTCCCCAGAACCCCAGATTTTACAGGAAATGGTCAAAATTTTGGTATCTGAACAAAGCTACTATTTTTATGTTATGAGTGAAAATGTGCCCCAGTTTGTTTGACTAATATTAATTTTACAGTACTCTATGGGGATTACAAAATCCCGTTTTTAGCTAGCACATCAAAACTGGTTGAAATATTGGTGCAAAAGTTTACAGATATGGTTTTGGGGTGCCATTCTATCAAGATGTAAACTTCATATACTTAAATCCAGGCGTGTAGCCAGCCCGGTGGTTCCGAGGGGGCAACTTCCCGATGGGTGCAACAAATTTCCTGATCACAGGCAAAAATGTCCCGGTTGCACGGCAAAAGAGTCCAAAAAAGTGCTGATTTAACATGAATACCCATCCTTTATTTCACGATTTGCCCTCAAAAACAATTTCAGAGGGGGCAATCTGCCCCCTCTGCCCCCACCTGGCTACGCCACTGCTTAAATCCGGTCATCATCCCCCATTTCGCAAGCCCCCCCAAGTTTGGAAATTGGGGCCACACATCCCTACGATGAGTGCCCCCCGGGTTCTTGGCTTGCATGCTTGCCAAGAACATGGGCCGCCTTTTTGTTGTTAGCCAATCAGAACAAATAAGCAAACAAGGCGAACTTGTGTGTAATGTGTCAAATACGTCCCTGCCGAAAGTCACAATCACTAGTGACAACTTAACAGATAGGGTTACCATTTTTACCACGAAAATTCCATGGTTAGCATTTTTCTCACGGATGGACACATGGACGGAGCCCATTGTACAGTCCCCATTCTGAACTTAGTTCAGCAGGGGCACTGATAATGTACTTAAAGACACTATCAGTGATTTGCTAAATCAGAAAATCGAAAAAATCATCAAAAATCAGATTTTTGCATTTATGTAACAAGTACAGGTATCCTAACATACCCTGCAAATGATAAGACCAGAAGCAACCTAATAAGGACAGAATCGGAAATTTTAGTCATTACTGTCCGTTCGGACACTTACTATAACACGTAATTGAATGGGGAATCGTATCTTGGAACACTGCCGTTTTCTTCCTTTTCTGTAAATTATTCAGTTGGAAAGGGTAACTTATGAGAATTCTACAAACTTATCCTTCACTTTGAAGCTATTCCTGCAAATTTCAAATATTTTTCAAATCACTGATAGTGTCTTTAATATGCACATTTGGTGATGACAGAAGGTGCATGTAAAATGCATGGAGACATGTCCACTACTACCCATGGCCACATATATGCCAAGTTTCATGTTGGTCATTGCATTCTGGTGAAAGCAAGTGATCCTTCCAGCTTCAGCTGGCAGCTAGCCCACAAAAAGCATGTACATCTATGCTTACCTGATGGATCTTCAAAAGTAATGGTCACAGTGTCGCCATTAACTGAGAAATCAACAATCTTTCCACCACCTGACTTGCGCTTATTTTCAAAATATAACATCAAAGTCTCATGGCTCTCATCCCCTGCTGATTGCCTAAACTTTGAAACTTCCACAGTTGCATTAGGTAGGTCATCAGCTTCATCTGGAGACTGAAGTTCTTCACATCCATCTGTGAAGGTAGTCTGGGAACATTGTTTTTTCTGTGCTTGATGTGTTGGTGTTCGGTTGAATGTTTCATGAGATTCCTGCCCAAGAGACTGTTTGTGACCTCTCTGCCCATAATTGTTGTTTCCATGTCCTCTTCCTGTGTTTGCATGGCCCATGTAGTGCTTTCCACGTCCAGTACCTCTATACCCAGGTTTGCTAGATCTTGAATGTTGCCCTCTACCTCTATTTCCCTGAACACTACTCTGATTTCCATGATCACTATGCCTGTTTTCAAATCCTCCTCCTTGGTTTTGATGTCCGGTACCTACGCTTCCATGCTTTTTAAACTTGTTTATACTTTCATAATCATTGATAGTGTTGCTGAGATTACGACCTTGTGCTTGTTCAGCAGAGATGGGAGTACCTGCATCTTTAAATTGAGAACTATTGTGGTGTGTTGGTGCTTGCCGGAAACCTCTATGACTGCCTCTATTTTCTCTCTCATTTTTTCGTTCAAAATCATCCATCTCACGGGGACGCTTTGGCATAGATTCCCATGAAGAACGTATGCAATTTACATCCATATATTTCTCGCTAGCATGATCTGATTCATCTCTATCAAAATCTCTACCAGAAATGTGAGCTTCAGGTCTCCAAGTCTTTGCAATTTGTGGCTGAGCAGTAGACTGCATGGTTGGTGAAGCAAGGTTGTTAGCACCACCTATGTGGTTGTCTCCATCGTGCTTTTGAGGTGGCGATTGCAACATTCTTATAGGTTGTTCACAGAATTTTTCGCGGGTTTGAAATGCACTGCCATCTTTGTGGTCTTCAGCTATCCCAACATTTTCAAATGACTGAAATGGATAGTCATTAGGTGGCTTTTCTGAACTAGAACTCTTAACCGGTGAACGTTTTCTAGAATGATTTTGTGGACTCTTTGAAGATAAAGGTGAAGTACTTGGTAGCACAGCCGATGAACTGTAGAGATCATCATCTGAATGGACCTCAGGGAAAAGCTCTACCCAGCTTTCATCCAAGCTAGTAAAATCCATCTCCATATCCTGCAGAGAGTAAAAAATACAGCAAGATAAAATAAGCTCATTAGTATGTACAAATAGGGAAGATACAGTGCATGGGTATTACTTGCATGCACCACTACCCACATACCAAGTTTTGTCAAATTTGGACATTGGGATTTGGTAGAAGTGCACCTTTTTAGTAGAGCAAATATGCAAATAAGCTCTTTAATATGCACAAATAATGATGGCACAGTAGTGCATAGGTATTACTTGCATCCACCACTACCCACATACCAA
>JAMKCH010013261.1:0-26106 GCA_023653785.1 Ophioderma brevispina | reverse complement strand
GAAAGAATAACTACACTCCGTAAATAATAGTCATATGTTCCTTTAAATAAGGTTTCATGACTTGCGGTCACCATCGGGGTAACACGGCGGCCCTAGTTGGACTAGGACCGGAGTCACCACCACGGGCGAGATGGCACGCCCGTCAGGAGGAGTAGAGCCGGGAACTCTGGAATAATCATCTTTCTCATTTACTATCTCTATAGCAGTCGTCACGCAACGCCACACATCTATTACGGAAATTGACCGATTCCCGAGTACCACCGGTCCCCTTATCAATAACTCTATTATAATCAATCGGCGGTTTAACAACGGTCATTGAGATTCACTCGCCGCCGACACGGAAGTCGCCTTCATTTCATTATCATACCACACATCTGTAGAGCCACGGGCGCCGGTGGAATGATAGTTGTTTATAATTCCCTCCATGGGAATAATTGCAGCCTGATTGTTGGTATTGTGAATCATCATGAACTGAGGAGAAGTTATTCGTGATTAGACTGTCTAAGGTGTGATAACTTGAAAGAATAGAGCCGTCAAAACCCAGCCATGCGGATTCTTAGACTTTATAATGAGGCGGCACCGTCGGACTACTCAACCGTGAAAATCTTCCAATTCACTGTGAAGGAAGGGGTGGATTGACCAGCCAATCGTAAATACTCACTTAATCCACCTGGGTAACTTCAATAACTGGCCCTTTATCTTGAATAACTGCAGAAGTGGCTGGGGTTAGCCCTAAAAAATGTCTGACAGCCTCCGTGCCCACCGTCTAAAACATCGCCTGGGAGACTCGATTCAAAGGTAGACTTGTGTAGTCATTGAACTTTTTCGGTTGAGAGGTCGGGGTAGGACTTCACCGGCGGATGAACCGGAGGGAGATGCCCCGACCGGAGAAGTTGTAGTCTTAGCCTTTAGCCTTATGATCGTCTTAATTTCCTCTCCATATACTCATCCAATCCATCAAAGTACTTCTGAATCTCAATTCTGACCCACCCTTGTGAATGTTACATGGACTATATATTGTACACTTTCTACATTTCACACATAGCTCATGCGGATCTCTGTCCTGTCTTCGAAGGAAACTCTTGCATACTGAACATCTTCGTATCACCTCCGGTGTAGATGGCGGGGTCATATGCGGCAACATCAAGAGAAAAAGCATACTTGGAACATATGTTAGGTACGAAAGTGATAAACCGGCGCAGAGAACAGGAAATCCAAAGGGTGAACAGAAAAAGGCCAGGAAGGCAAGACGGACGACAGACAGAAGACATAGGGCACCTCCCCCCCAAAAAATTTAAGAAAAATTTTGAGATTCATCGGCATAGGCAGGTAGAAACATAGAAGAACTAAAGACATGGCTGCACCGCGATGCTATCGACAAGGGCGAAAACAATGAAAACTAATGCAAGGGAGCAGACACGACAAGGGACACACATATCCCCAATAATGCCCTGGCGGTCTAAGTGTGGACTAACGTAGGGGGGGAGCAAACCTGACCTAAGGAATAAGCCCACTTAAGGGTTCCCAGGAAATGAGATTGATAAACCCTACTCCAAATCTGTATGGGGCATTCCATTCCAATAACGGCCACAAAGAAATACACTACCGTGACATCAATAGTGAAAACTATTGATTTTTCAGTCAGTGTCATGAATAGATCACACCAGTCACCTGGAATTTTCTATACTCTCTCAAAATCAAGAGACACCCCAATTGATGTCATCAACCAACCCAAATATTGAATGCTTTCCAGCCCCTCCTTGTAGACTTGACAACAAACCACATCAATTCTATTTGCATTTCCTGGGACCTCTTTAAACCCGCAAGGACGAGCAGCACGAAACAAGAGGCCTGAGGGTCGCGGGGCAACCATGTATGGGATAAAACATATTAAATATATTGAGATGATGTCACAGTTCCAAATTCTGAACGCCGAATATGATCCTCGATCGTCGATCTTGAAAAGTCAAAACACCCATCAACACAACCTCATCCAAACTTCCGATCAGCCGTAGATAAACGTTAGACTTATATCAGATAGGAAATATAGATCTTAGTCTACAATTTAAAAACGGCGATGATGGGGGAAAAAAATTATGTGTTTAAATCCAAGTAAAAACATACACATTGGCGCCCCTACTGAGACACAAAAAAGAGCAAAGGATCTGTCGCCAGTGAACGTCAGTGGTGGGGTACCGATGCTAGACGTGGACCGCTACTAAGCGTGGGCGCACCGAAATTTTTAAATGTGGCAGTAGGGGTGTTGATGGCTTTTTTGAGCACAAAAAAGAAATAAGTGGATCATTCGTAATGTATAAAAGGATGAAATAGAAAAACAGAAACAAACTTCTCTTGTTTGACGCCGTGTTTGACGAGGAAAATCCTAGGTGGGAGTTATCTTGGAAACCATCGCTTATCTTACTGGAATACACAAAAAATAGCAGTATTTAAACCATAAGAAGTAAGTAGATTGGCAACCTTTCATGAGCAAGAGATGATTTAAGAAAACGGAAAAAGCGAGTAAAAATGCTCACATTTTTATAAAGGAATGTTAGTGGCAAATGTGAAGCTTAAAAAACGGTTCTCACAGACCTACAGCCTTTTTTACTATGGCAAAATTAGTACATATTTCTATATCCTCATGATGTGCCCTTTTACTGGCTACATTGAAAAAATTGACTTTAAACAAAGAAAATGATGTTTTACAAGATTCTTTTGTTCAACATCTTTACTAAACCCTCCCATATAGAATATACAACAATTTGCATATTAAGTACAAGCTTCCTCCGTGGCGAAGCGTTGTCAAACATGAAATTAATGATTTTACTTTTGGATTCGATTGTCTGTTGTCAGTTCGAGCCTGGCTGTGGCCCACTACTTCGGAGATTCTAAATACAATATAATTCTTTTTTAACTTTCGCGGTGATTTTAAGGGAAGATGATTACCCTATAGTAAGCCTCAGTTAGTGTTATCATTCATTTTTAGCAGAGGGAGGAAAAATTCATGAATTTAAAGTCGAAAGTCAAGCTACTCAAAGTACTGATTTTTAGTGAGACTTTTCATTAACAACCATCGTAAACAACTCGACTCAGTGGCACCATTCATATTTTAATCTTGGCACATGTAGTGAGTCACGTGTAGACGTTTATCTGCGGACAATGGAAATAAGTATATATAAATATGTTCTATTTTCAAAAAGATGTCTCTTGCTAGACCGGGTTGCGTACAGGTTGTGCTTGCATAAATTTACAAGTATTTCATATAAATTCGAATTTTCCGGCCAATAGGCCCTATGGTCTGTAAATTTCATTGTCCATATTTTGCAGATCTGCCCACTTTGCAGGGAAAACCATGCAAGAATACGATTTTTCTTGACAAATTAGTATTTTTCGTATTTCAGCCGTGTGGGGCTTTCAGTGTTCTTTTACGTACTTTTCCAGGGGATTTCACCAATTTTAAAAGGTTTTCTGAGTGACGCTGAGGTGGCAATCTTTATAAATTTACAAGCTTATCGTAGAAATTAACAGTGCGTTCCCTAATTGTAACGGTCACTGCAAAACAGTGATTAAAATTAACACATATCTAAAACATTGTAAAGATCTGTTTAATATCTAAACACCTTAGATCATGTATTTAAACATGCTTAAGTCTAAACATTTTGAGGCATTTGACATTGGGTGTTTAGAGATTTGAAACCAAATTAGAAGATTTGACATGTTTAATACCTTTACACACTAATTTGCACAACGTTTCTAAACACTGTTTTGCAGTTTTGGTGATAGAATTGCTACGTGTCCCATTAGTAAATACGATGCTTACTAAATAAATGCAAACAGCAACTCATTTTTCTTTTAAAATTTAAAATGCAAGTGTTGAATATCACCAAGGGTACAACGGATCATTCCCTAATTTTTGTCTTTCTTTTTACTTCTATTTTTTTTGTGAAAAAGGGCCCAGAAATTGGCAGAAGCAAAAAGAAAACTTTAAAATCTAAATATATCAGTAACTGAATAGGAAGATAAAAACGTTCAAAAAAACACTAAATGTTTTTTTTTAAAAAGAACAATTATAATAAATTTTATATAAAAAATCTCAATTTTGATTAGCTTTCTTTTTAAGCTCTTCATATTTTGTTATTTTCGTAAGTAAAAAGCAGAGATAGACAACAGAATCACTTACCTGAATATACCGAGAAAAAAATGGACTTCAAAAACGCATTTTAGAAACATTGTATTCAATATTCCCTCAAAAAAACTTTGCTTTACTTAAACAACACGTCACGTATATGGAATAATCACACACATTAAAAAGTGTACTAAAGTGTATTAATAACTGTTCATGGAAACAGGGGGAATTTTTTTTCTTGCAAATGACCAACTGCAATTTGCACAGCTACTCGATGTTCACAAAAATATAGGAAATCTACAAAAAGACGTTGGCAACGTTAAAAAAACCACACAAGTTTAAAAAAAAGAGTACGAGCCGTTTAAAGTTAATAAATGTAAAGAGAGCACCAGAGATATCAGTGCGTCTGCCCTTTGGCAAAGGTGGTCCCATTTTTTCTGCAGTTGCAAAAGAAAAATGCATGGCTTTAGTGTCCCCGTCAACCTCCATACAACTAAATATATAGTTTTAAATGCTAGAAGTGATGCTGATTGTGAATTAAAATTGAGTTCAAAAGAGTTCCTCTTCATGTGAGGTAATTGCGTAACCAGAGCAGCGGGAACCATCCTATGGTGTTTAGTACTGTTCTTCCTACCAGAGTATCTCACGAAAAAGACTGGTACAAAACCTAGCCAGAAACATACATGAACTCTACCACGGAACTCATAACCAACATACCTTCCAAAAAAACTAAGCAATATCAACTTGAAAAGTATTCAAGTCAGAACAAGACAGCCTTTACACAAGAAATAGAAACTAATTCCAAACTCACTGCCATATAACCTTAAGCAAGAACAAGTGCAATTGGAATTATGTAATTAAATCAACATTTGTTTGATATGATGGTGCTTAATGAATTACCATGACTGTTCTAAAAAAAATCGAAATATAGAAGAAAAAGAAATGGGGACAAGGTGGCAATGGGGCAGACGCAATGAGTATAATGGTGCTCTCTTACATTATTAACTTTATTGGCTCGTACTCTTTTTAAAACTTGGTGTGTTTTTTTTAAGTTGGCCAACGTCTTTGGTAGATTATATATTCACAACCTCTTATGAAACAAATTAAATTATAGCTGCGGTTCCACATAAAAAGGAGTAAAGATTCCCAACGATACTTATAAACAGGAAACTTATATTTAAACACCCTCTTCATCATTTACTAAACTTCCGACGAAAAACCCGAACATAGCAAATGCAAGTATTTGCTGCACAACTTTCAGCTTGCCACACGGGGCGACCACCAACACGCTGAAAAAGTGCTCACTACAGCCTGTGGTAGTAAAGACAGTGCCGACGTTTCCGTGCCTTCTGATTGGTTGAATATCTGAGTAGTCATAGAACAAGCAGACGGGGAATCCAGATAAAGGGCAAATTAAAATGTTTGCATCTTTACAGTTACACGAATTAAAGTGGCAGCAATGCTTTTACACAGATTATAGTAGGGTTATATGGGAGAGTGTGGCCTAGCGGTTAGGGTGCTTGCCTCTGGCGGCACAAATTTACATCAAAATTCCGGTGTTGAATACCGGTGGGGTTGTGGCATTGCTGGGATTTATTCGGGTACTATCAATTCTGGATTGATCTGATACAGCTATTTGATGTACAAATAACCCCCGGGGGGGATCTCCTCCATGGTTCACTTGGAATTGAGGCAAATGGATCATGAAGCATCCAGTCCTTTGGGGGGACGTTAAGCCGTCGGGTCCCGTGTACAGAGAGTAACAACGTATTGTCACATCGCAGTCAGTGTCGAATAAGAGTAGCCGGTGTAAACCCCTGACTGTTGTTCCCAATCCGCCCCAGCCTAAAAATAGATTAGCGGGGCCCATTGTTAGGAGGTTCCCGTATCATGGATACACGCGTCCCGGATCAGCACCACTAGCTGAACAAATCCTGACAACACCACAAGGCCCATACCAATGAATTGTGGATACGAGCACAACAAAAAAAAAGAGGGTTATGAATGAGAATCCAATTCCAGAAGAAGTTTGGGGAGGAAGGTTTGAAGATGTTTTTATAAGTTGAAGGGTGCTGAATGGAATTTTGGGTCCAACCCCTGGAAAATGTGGGAAACTTTTAGTAAAATTAGTACAGGGCGTAACTTTGGAAAATCAGTGTTCAACATTGTGTTTAAATGTACACACTTAATTAATCTTGGAACAGAGTCAGTCTCGGTGATCTCGTATAAACTTGTAAAAAAAACGTTTAAACTTTATCATAGTAATGGCATTTATTGAAACGAATCTATTTATTGAATCAAAAAAAGAAAAAGCATCTAAATAAAGTGGTATAAATGGGCAAACATAACAAATACAAAATTCTATTGCCCATTGAAAACAAAATTGTACTTAGCAAAGATCCGCCCACAGAGCTGAGCGCAGAAAGCCCCGCAAGCGGATCGAAGCGGCAGAGGATCAGCCAGAGGGACGCGGAGTGCAGAGATCCACCGCGGACGATCGAGCAGAAGAAGGATGCCGCCAGCGGAGCGAGCGGCAGTAAGATTTTTTTTCCGCCAGCGGATCGAGCGAAGAAGATCCGCCAGCGGAACAAGCGCAGAACATCCGCCAGCGGATTCCGCGGATGCGAAGAAACATCCGCCAGTGGATCGAGCACGAAACATCCGCCAGCGGAGTGCGCAAGAGTGTTGGGTGGGTTGTTATGAGGGAGTCTAAATGCAACCCCTCTCATTATTTTTTTACCATTGCACAATAAATTGTTTATTTATACAAAACTATTTACATTGATATTTTGAAACAAACGGCAGATGCCCCGCAAGTAGATGCTGAGCGCCAGAAAGATCACCAGCGGCCGCGGAGCGAGCGCAGAACAGCCGCCAGTGGATCGAGCCCAGAAGATCCGCCAGCGGAGCTGTGGATGCCAGAATGACCGCCAGCGGAGATGTAAATGCGAGCGCAGAACATCCGCCAGCGGAGCGAGCGCAAGACCAGAACATCGCCAGCGGAGCGAGCGCAGAACATCCGCAGTGGTTGGATGCGAGGAGCGCAGAACATCCGCAGCAGAGCGAGCAGCAGAACATCCACCAGCGGACGCGAGCGCAGAAATACCACCAGCGGAGCAGAGGCGCAGATCATCCACCAGCGGAGCGAGCGCGAAAAATCCACCCGCGGAGCGAGCGCAGCAGAAACATCCACCGACGGGAGTACTCTCGCAGTACATTATTCATGTTTTTTGTTATTAATAGCCTTACGATATAGTTTTAAGTGCTTGAGCGCAGATATTCCACTATGGATTTTTTTGCCGCTTGAGAGCAGGATTTTTCCCCTCACTATATAGGAAGGACTGTTTTCCTGCACTCGAGCACAGATACTCCGCCTATGGCTTTTCTGCGCCCGAGCGCAGGATTTTTTTCCTCACTATATAGTGACGGGGATCGTGGTTCCTGCGGCTCGAGCGCAGACGCTCCGCCGAGGGATTTTCTGCGCTCGAGCGCAGGATTTTTTTCTCACTATATAGTGACGGAGGTTTCTGCGCTCGAGCGCAGCCACTCCGCCTACGGATTTCTGCGCCGAGGAAGGAATTTGTTCCCTCATATATAGTGACGGACGTGTTTCCTGCGCTCGGGCGCAGACACTACGACGACGGATTCTGCCGGCTCGAGCGAAGTACTCCACTATCGGTGTTCTGCGGAGGGGCGCAGGAGCTCCGGTAGTGATCACTTACATAACTCGATGTTTGTCTACATGTTTATGTCTTTTCAGGGGACAAATGTTGGATTTTGGTGCGATTCAAAAGTTGTTTTACGTGAAAGTTAACCAATTGTAAATAATGACACTAGTTTGAAGAAGGGAAACTAGTCCATCAACCAGGTAAAATTTCAAGTAGAAAATTTTGTTAAAACGCTGAAACACAATGCAATTCCTTTCGTCTGTATAGAGGTACATCACACTGAAACAGATTCGATCTGTGTACTCGCTTACTAGGCTTGAGATTAACCACTGGCCCACAGAGGACTGTTTTTACATGGATACCTGAGAAACGGAGCTCTGATGTCAGGATGTAGTTTCTATCTTTACAGAAAAGGAAAAAAATGGCAGTGTTCAAAGATAAGAACCCCATTCATACATGTTGTTTAAGTGTCAACGAGAGGAGATAGTAGGGGACAGCGTAGCGGAAAAAGCCAGGCAACTAGGCTACTTAATTACATGGATAAATCAATGGGTTCCTACTGTCACCCATGGGAAGACGGGTATTGAAAAGCACAACACAGATGCTCACATGGCCCATAAGTTGGTTGTTTACATGCTGGAATGGCCTCAAAATTAGTAAATATCTGTTGAAACGAACCTAAATTCACTTTTAGTTGTGACTAATAAGTTTCAAATGTTCAAATAAAATGAAATACACTTGCTCAATTCATTAAAAATTACCAGGAAAAGAGGTTTTGTGCCATGTAAATTATATCATGGTACATCACATAGAAAACCAGAGGTTAATGGTTATTTTTTGGCTGTGTGGTGAGTAACCGTGGTTTGGGGTTAGAGCGTATAGGTGCACCAGGCTACAGAGCGCGTAGCTCTGTAGCCAATGGCGCCTATGTTCAAGGGTATTAGGGTTAGTAGCAGCATTTTGCATCAGTTTGAGAAGCGGTGAGTTATATTCACACCGAGAATCTGTATTTATTCTTTTATTATTTTAGAATTCGTGTGCTGTTAGGCTGGCCATGTCCTAACCCGCTGCTACATCGAAGGACTGCCAAAATTAATCTCGACAAATAGCTTTTATATAAGTCAAGCGGAAAGGGCGATATATACAAAGTCACAGGGTGTTGTGGTGTAGGATATAAAATCATTTGAGGCGGGATAGTCCAGAACGCTCCGGGGTCGAATACAAATAAGGTCCATACCATTACACTAGGCCAAAATGGCAACTGACCGTTGGTTTCCCCACAAAACACACTTAACCCTAACAAGGCCCAGAGGCAATGAGAGCCAACGAAAAGGTGGTACCGGTCGGAAAATGTTTATCATTGCATCTCGGCAGTCAACAAACCTATTTTTGTCAGCCAAAAGACTCGCATTGCGCCTCATTGCATCTGGGCAGTTTACCGGAAAATGACGCGAGATCTGTTGCATTTGGTCCGTCTTTACGGAAAATGACGCGCTGTTTCTCGGTGCACCTGGGCCGTCTTCCCGGAAATGACGCGATGTTCCCGGTTGCACTGGGAGTCATTCCCGGAAAAATGATGCGATGCTTTTAAATGCATTTCGGACGGTTTTGCCCGCAGAAGGCGAAATGCTTTTCTCAGGGGGGACCTGTGTACAAAATGCCCATAGGACAATTTCGATTTCGTGGTGATAGCCACCATTTAGATAAAGCTATTTTTTAATTATGCAAAAACGCATTCATGACGTAAACCGAGCAGACGTAGCTAATAGGCACGCATAGACATGATGTAGCGTAATAGCGCCACTCAGGACTGGCGAACTATAAGCTACAAATTCATGCAGATCAGTGTGTCGTACGCATCCATTATTTATTTATTATTATTTACCTGTTTTATTGCATTCGCATGCGATGTTCTCGTTGCATCTGGGACGTCTTTCCGGAAATGGCGCGATGTTTTTAGTTGCCATCTGGGACGTCTTTCAGGGAAAATGAAGCGATGTTTCGTTGCATCTGGTACGTCTTCCGGGAAAATTGATGCGGGATGTTTTGCGTGCATATGGGCCGTAGTGATTACGTACGTATTCCTGTGCCGTGAAAAACGCCGACGATGCAATGAAACGCAAACTTTGGCTCTCGTTGCATCTGGCCGTTAAAAATAAAAATAGATTGCCTTCGTTGCATTTGGGCCGTCGGTCGGCAAACGACCCCGGTCCGGGTGAGGGTTAATGTCAAAACAGTGCCAAAATTTACCCCTTATTTCCAAAACGACGTCCGATGGCGAAAATGCGATCCTTTTCACGTGTTTAGTAAAGCGGCTGAATAGAGCGTATATATAGAGTGTGGTCCCCCGGGCAAAAAAAACGTCAAACAATGCAGTGACGTCACCACTCTAAAATTTTCCAAAATTGGCCCGCAAACTCAAATACGAGTCAATTCCAAAATCAACTGTTACAAATTCATACTTTAATAATCTATATATATATGACCGGTTATTGAGATAATGACGTCCGTGATCTTGCTATTTATGACAAAAGTAGCAGGCCAAATCCTGATTCCAAGGCCGAAGTGAAGACGTCTACCCGATTTGTTTTTTGCATCGCTGTCGCGTATGGGCACGCCTCGGCGGGCTGTTGCGTCACGCAGCATGGACAATCATGCCCATTGTGAGGGGTTGATGATAAAGCGGAGATTCATAAGGTGTGAAATGGCGTGGAGGGTGACCACTCTCATTCAGGACCTAATCGTTTTCATAACCATATTGTCCAAGTGAATTACTCCCATCGAATGTGAGTATGTCTATCCACAGACTCACAAAGACACTAACTCGATTGTGTTTAAAGGAGAACCCGTACAACGAATAATATTAAACAAATATACCCTATAAAATATATTGACAAATATCGAGTGGTTATAGAAAAACGGAATTATATAACCCTAACAAGGAATTAAAACCATTGTCTGCTGTGCTTTTAAAAATCGCCCTAGGTATTAACGTGTTATGCGATAGGACCGGCACGTTTAGGTCAACATGTCATAGAAAATCACATTATGAAAGCATCATTTGGAAGATGTCAGACGCTACGTGCCGTCCGTACTCGCATAACACAACTACATCTTCCCATATACAGTTAGCGGAATTTCAAATAGCGAATGGTCAGACAAAATGTTTTAATTAAGGGTATGTGGAGAGAGAAGGCCCTCTCCTCCCCCACGTTTACCCATGAAACCACTGCAATGTTTTCAATTAATGTATTTATAGCGTATATTGTGTAAGTGATTCTTGATAAGGTTCTCCTTTTAAAAGGGGGAATTAACGGTTAAAAAAACACAGCTCAGGGACATGTCATGCCATGGCTAGTTGCCATACGTGTACATGTACTTGTATGTGATCTTGCACGCCCGTACCGTGTTATTGCAGACTTGATTATAAACAACATGATTGACCAGGGTCCATTCAAAAGTTATACCATATTGTTGGGGTGAGGAAAAGCTCCTTGACATCTTCCTTGTTCTCATGTCAGCAATAAACTCAGGACTTCTGAAACTGTATGCACAATTTCACATTTCTCTTTGATTTTCATGAAATGAGCATTCAAAAAATGTTCTAACTTAAGGATGAATTTGGATTCAATGGTATATGTCTATGTGTTCTTGGTAAGTTGGACTCATATTATTTAAGACGACTGAGGCATGTAAAACAAAGGACA
Organism: Ophioderma brevispina; assembly: GCA_023653785.1. Lineage (NCBI taxonomy): Eukaryota > Metazoa > Echinodermata > Ophiuroidea > Amphilepidida > Ophiodermatidae > Ophioderma > Ophioderma brevispina. The sequence continues at coordinate 14,605 of JAMKCH010013261.1, read as the reverse complement.
TATGGTGTTCACATGAATGGGGAGATGTGTGCAGTGGTTTCAATACACCTCCTTCTGTGTTAGTGGGTTAAATCCCACTAACACAGATTCGATCGGTCTTGTATTTTAGTAGGCTACTTTGATCAAGAAACTATCAGTTGAAACTGCGCCAGTTGACAGATAGAGACCGAGAGAGTATAAATTTGGGTGGCCGGCGTGCAGAAAAATCGAAGATGGCCTTTGATGTGTAAATTAGTTATCGCCAGTCGACTGCACTTTCAAAGACTTAAGTCTTAAGTTCAGATAGGATTAACTTTTTTTCACTGAGAGCTTAAAATTTAAGCAAGGATAAATGGTCATTGTTTTTGGTTTAAGGAAAGGGGTGTTCCGATCGTTTTGATTACCGGAAGTAGTATCATTGTTGTATACCCCAGAGAAAGCCATATTTTCTCATTGTGTTCCTGAAAATTTGAGCAACGAAAATGAAAGGGCATCGGAAGCCGCCGCCCACGGGTTCATTAGAGGGCCCGCCCCCCGGTACCGCCTAGCAGCCGGGCTCGGCCCCCCAGTCCCTCACCCCCGCGTCGAGCCACAGGTCTCTGCCTCAACCACGCCCCCCCCCTCGTTCCGGAGGCCCTTAGGAGGTCGGGAGGTCCCGGGCGTTATTTGTGTTTGGTGGTGATGGGCTCTCCCTCAGGTGTAGTGTTCTTTGCTTGTTGTTTCTCTTTTTGTTTTATTGTCGAGATTAGAAACAAAAAAAACCGCCGTTTTAGTGGTTAACCATCGTATTAGCACAGATTGAATAGGGCTTGACGCATGCATATTGCGTCTACCATTCAAAACGCCCAAGTTGTTTCCCACGGTTACTTAGGGGGTGTATGTGCAAGTGCAAGGCTCTCATATCTAGTAGAGAACACAATACACATAAATCGGAACAAGCACCGTTAATATAACTTTCCACCCATTTCTGGTACCTAAAGGTGCACGAGAGATCTTCACATAAACAGGTGTTCCCTAAAAAATGGAAAAATCTAAATTTTGCACTACGTAAAAGCTTTCTCTCAGAAATGTCCCCATGTGAAAGGATTAAGCTGAAAAATATTTCTTTGGTACAAAAATTGTGCAATTATAATCGATAGGAGCAAATACAAAATTCAGCCTATGTTTATATGGACATTAAGCGAATGAAAACGCATTTGTTTCCACTTTAAGTCATTCTGTAACCAAAGACAAGGTAAAGAAATCTATTGGGGAGTCTCATCTATATACGAAATCACTAAATATGACACAATATATGGGTGCCCCAAAATCTCTCGTTGCACCTTAAAGAATTCTCTAACCGTACATCTGTCTGAAATGCAGTTGGCATTTACGGGAGGCGGCTATATTAGGCGTTCAAGAAAATTTTGAAATTTAAACCAAATAATAACAAAAATGGTTCTTAGGTAAGAAAATGTAATTGTTAAATTTATATGAAAGGGTGTATTATTCTATAAATACGTGATGAAAGCCAAAACATGGTTTCAAACATGTAAATTGCAATAGAAACCTATGGGAATCATGATGAAGTGAGCCCTCTTTTGACGGAAATCTGAACGTGTCTAAAAAAAAGACTTATATATTTCGAACAATGCTATCAGGCCAATATGAATGAAAGTAAACAGTCAATAATGTCACCAAAAACATTGTGCTATGGCATGCATCTATGTATCCTTGTGTGTCTGAGGTTTGTACTAAGGCAAAATTGAGGACACACATTTGATGCCAGGTCAAAAAAATGGCCAGAGCCTAGGCTTACGTGTGTAAGTTGTAATGCCTTGCTGTTTTTACAATTGAAGTCCATGATGACCATGTCAATTGAAATCGAGGTCATAAAAGGGCTTTGGTCATCAAGGGCTTTGGTTTTTTTGTCTCTGTGCTAAAGATAAAAACGCACGAACGAACAGTAATGTAAAACTGTAAAAACGTAGAATTCGACAACCCTACCTCCGGCGCGCTCTTCGCCGTAGTTTGTGACCCAAAAAATCCAACAGCAAAACGGCCATCGCTTTCTTCTATCCCAAACGATCTCTGTCAAGATTCTTTCATAGGTTTTGCCAAACATTATGTGGACACCTTTTCACGTTTTTCTTCAACAAATTCTGTGCTATTTGACTGATATGTACGTTTTACATTCGAATTTCAAGATTTAACCAATCCACAACAACATTCTCAATCGGTGCGTGTTGATGTCAGCGACAAACTAGGCCAGCGTGGAAGGGTAGGCCGAAACCCAGCATGGAAAAAAACATGTTGAGGCCTTAGTCCAGAAGTGGACTGACAAAAGGCTGATGTATGATGATGATGATGATGATGATGTAAGCGGCGTCAGATATCAGCGAATAAAACAATGTGAAGGACGTATGGTATAAGTCTCCCTATCCTCGGATGGTACCAGTCATTCGACTGATACCAACTCGACCGTCATCCAACTCGACCGTCATCCAACTCGACGGGCAACCAAGTCGACCGTCATACCAGCTCGATCGATAACCAACTCGACCGTATAATGCCAACTCGACCGTCGAGTGACTACCAACTCGACCGATCGCGTACTTGGGTTCAGTACCGATGCTGAGTTTTGTGGTACACGGGCACGGGTGGCAACGTGCAGTCATTTATTCATGTATTTTTTTTTGAGTTTAGATTTTGGTCCTGTCAGGCGGTGGCGGCCAAGCCTCATTCATTATATAGCAACTCACCAAAAATGTCAAAAGAAATTACAGAATACTAGTGTCACAACACAAACAAATTTGGGTGCTTTGATTGGGTCGGTCATGGGTGCTCCCATAACCCCATATACGACCTCCGTCCTCGTTCGTTATTCATACAAAAAAATTTTTTTGGAAAAAAAATAACCCTTACGGTGGAGTTGATTCTTCAACTCCAACGGTTTTGGCATAAGAAATATTCCTTAACAACCTATAAAAAATTCATGAATTTTTCGTCAAGATTTCGCTTTTGACGTGTTAAACCAAGGGCGACGTCTGAAATTTGGGATTCTTGGCCGCCCTCCCCTGGTCCTGGTTGATTTCAGCACCTATTCGTTCAATGAACCAAAACTCAAGATGTGCTAAAGCGCTAGTTAATAATTCTCAACTACAACCGTGGATTTCATTAGCTTGGCCATACAGATAAAACTTAGAATGTAGTAGGTTTCATATCAAGCTTTATTTTCTTAACCTTTTCGCTCGTTAAAGTCGGTGCTCCACAAATAACTGCCGGAAAAACGCAGTTTGCGGTTAGGTTTGGCATCAAATCGAACCCAATTCAATCCAACAATTAAACCGTTTGAGAGTCTCTCCGATCAAGGAATGTTTGTTTGATGAGTGGGTCAAGATTGGCTGAAGGATTTTACACAGGGGATTTCCTCGAGTTCAGTCATGTAACAATCGGGTTACATACGATACCAATTGCTGCTTAGTATATTGTTCCAGCCTGTCGATATCCTATCGTGTTTTTATGCCCAGTAATCCGAGGGCCTTTCACAGTAGAATAAGCCATTGGGAACTAAAAGCAACTGTGAAACTCACGTGGTGATCGAGGTACATGTCTAGACTATGGGTATAATTGTAGTATGCCGTACACCAAATAAATACGGACAGCATTTACCAATAAAAGAAGTTAATGTATTGGTTTCAATCAATTATTTTGTTGTCATGTTTTTCTTTTGTTTTCCCCTACGTTGGATGGACCGCTTCCGCGCGTGCCACGTTGTAAAGTGTAAAACCAAACGCCAATAAATTACTAAAGTGTATTTAATACATTATTGTTCACAAACTGGATGAACAAATAAAGGCCATACGTTCGTTCCGTTCATAAGGCACAGTGCCAATAAGGTAAGATGATTAGTGCTAAATTGAATTATCGAAAGGACAAATTGTTTTCTTTATGTAGTTTTCCTTAATTTAGCGTATAGTAATTTAATTTTGCCAAAAAACGAATGGTAAAATAGGACTATCAATATTCCGGAAAATGAACATAACACGCCTACAATTGTCCAAATTGACGGAGCAAGTTTTTTCATTAGTGGGGTCTACTATAAGCTACATATATTATATCAATTATTTTTTTACATGATCACAATAAAGATCTTACTAAGTATCATCATGATTCGTATTAAATGTTAGGCAAAGGTAAGCAACGAGAGATTTTCAGATACGGGTGTTTTAAAAAAAATGAAAGCTATGATTTCCATTGATGTTAAAATTTCCATTAAAAATATCCCCATCTGAAGGATTAATCTGAAAATGATTTTGATTTTTTTTTTTAATTTCCTATTGGAGCAACGTAGTAATTCAGTCCACTGTTTTAATGAAATATAAACATATCAAAAAAAACCTTTGTTTCACTTTTTAAAGATAGATTTCTGTACCAATACAAGGTAGGAAGTCAATCTTTCCCTGGAGACGGCCAGGCACACAAGTGTTGAAAAAAAAAACCACATGCGCTGGCGGATTCGAAACCGCGACCTCCAGTATACTTATGACGGCGCTCAACAAAAAGAGCCACAAGGACTGGGTTGATAGAAGAGCGAAGCTATAAAATCTTAGGTGTTAGGTTCGAAAGGTGTCCATCGGTTCTAGGCGGATAGCATCAGAACGGTATACTTTACATATACAATTTATACTTTGTTTTGAACCCTAAACCTATAGATGATATCTATAGCACTTCTATAAACCCAGTCAAAGTAGTTTAAAAAAATTAAGGAGGAAGTAGTTTAACGTTTAATATTTAGAAATGTACAGAAATATTGATGCCTTGAAAAAATATTACTTTTGACGATTGTCAACGAGGGGGGGGGGGGGGGGGGGGGGGGGTGGGGGGGGGGGGGGGGGGGTGGGTTGGGGGGGGGGGGGGGGGCTAACACCCAACAACACCTAATCCACCCCCCCCCCTTCCCTCAGCCTACCTCTCCATCTCACCTCACTTCCCTCACCAGCTCCACCCCCCCCCCCCACCACTCCCCCAGAACCTCCCCCCACCCTCTCCAACCCCACCTCATATCCACCCCTCTTCATTAGTCTGCGGGGGGGGGGGGGGGGGGGGGGCCTCTCCTTTGGTTTGTTGGGGGTGTCGGACCCCGTCAAAGTATGGGCCTACAGTTTCGGCAATCGGTCCCTTTTATAAATTGACCTAAATCCTAGTGGAAAGAACTCTTCAAATAGTAAAAAAATATTAAAAAGCATATTGTGGTATAATCCAAACATTAAAGGTTTCAGTTTGAATAAAGTCGCAAAGAAGATGTAAATTTACCATTCAATGTAAAGCGTAAAGTATAATGTGTTACCCAATATACTCATATGAACATTACGATTCATACGATTTTTTTTCAACATAAGTGGACATGAGAAACAGAATAATGCAGAAAATAGTGGATATAGTGCTAGGAATCAGAAAAAAGAGAGGCAACGGGGGCTAGGCACCGATAATGTAATTTTTCCCCGGAAATGGTATGGATTGGTCTTAAAGGGTTATGGGATCCCTATTTGCCACGCAGAAATAAACAGAGAGATGGTCTCTTCTACATACACAAAAATTTCAGCAATGCACTGTTTTGCGTCGGATCAAATTCACATCGGATTTAGAAAGGTATGAGTAAAGGTGTGAAACTTGAAAAGTTATTTCCATGGTTATAGCAAGATAAATTACATTCAATTCTACGCAGAACAGTATTTCCGAGTCGCATGTACGGACCATTTTGCCATGCCGTTGAATTAATGTCTCTGCTTTTTGTATGGATTTCCCACATAAAAATTTTTAACAATGCAGAAAAGTTAATGAAAAACCGAATGATGATTCCAATAGTTCATGTATATACTAAAAGCTTTACTTTTTATTTAGATGATTAATTCGCGTGGGTACCATTGTACCACATTCTCCGAAGGTTGTGGAGATTTTCGCTCACTATAAACCATTGACAAGATCGATTATCGGGAGTATGTTCTGATTTTGCCAAAAAGGGTATGGTTGGATTCAATTCTACTACCCATACTTTGTTAACTTGATAAATACCGAACGCTAAAATCGCCATATGTTGCGCACAAAGGCAAAAAAAAAAAAAAAAAAAAAACACGGTGCGTGCGCGTGTTCAGTATAACACAGTGAGCAATGAAAATAGGGTCTATTAGAGGCTTGTGTATCATGGGCGGGAGGGCTGTTGGTTTGTGCATTGGTGTTGGGTTGCGGGTTTGTGGTTGAAGCATGGAAGCTGTCGAGTTAAACAATTTAAAATTCTCGCGAAAAGCTGATGTAATACTTAATAGTTTAAAATGTACTTTTGCAACATTGTGAATTTTCTTAACAATTTTAAAATTCAGCCTATATGTTATACTGAAGGGAAAGTATTATGATTCGTCCGTATTTTCACTATTAGGTATTTGTTGCAAATACAAAAACGTGTTAAATTGATAGTAAATTACAAAACAATGCAAATGTGTTTCAAATATTTACAATGCGCGGTTAAATTAAAAGTACCATATCTATATATATATAATTCAAGTATTATGATCAGACATAGATCATTGCGAAAATAAAGGATCTGGGTGATCGATATGAGCATTATAAGATTTATATGAGTATTTACTGTAGTGAGACAAAAAATGTGGTACAGTACAATTGCAACAAAGCGTAAAAAGTAACATATTGCCAGTGTACAATAAAGGTCAGATAAATAATAGAAACATTAATAATAAAAAAATAAAGTATTAATCCCCAGTTAAGTATGGCTGAAATGGTGGAGTGTGTGTGTGATATATGTTTTTTGAGGTAGAACGGTGTGTGTGGTGTGTGTTGTGTGTTGTATGCATATTGTAATTCACATTTGAGCAATGAAACCCAAATTAGATCGAAACTGAAATCTTACCACATCAGTAGGATTATATTCCAAAGCATAAAATAATTATATAATACCTCATAACTGTACAAAATAAATCATACAGGTAAGGAAGAATAGAAAAAAATACAGCGCATTTTGGTGTAGGACAAACAATGCATCCTCGCGGAAATGACAAAAAATTACTATGCAATCTTATGGAGATAACAAAGTACATACAGGTATAGTGACAATAAATTCATATACGACAATTGTGTATATCTGAAAATCATCAAGTTCAAGTTCACAATAGGTAGATATATGACAAATATACATAAAAATTAAAAATTCATCAGAGATGACATAACGACATGTCCGAGGAATATATATAGAGAGCTAGAAAAAGATTAAAGGAGTAGGTGATGAGCAGGGAAGAGGGAAACACATGACATGGAACATGGACTCCAAAGGACATATTAAATACCATGCAAACATTTTGAAGCTTAATATGCTGTTAAATAGGCATATGAGGTACAAATTTACTACAGATGTGTTAATAATGAAAATAAGAGGAATATTAGTAGCTAGAAAAAGATTAAAGGAATAGATGATGCGCAGGGAAGAAGGAAACACATGGCATGTGAACATGACTGCAAAAAATCCATATCAATATACCTAAGATTTGATGGCCAACATAGGACAAATATACATATGAAATGAGAATTTTATCAGATATGATAATGATGACATTGCAGAGGAAGACTATAGATAGCTAGAGAAGATTAAAGAGAAGATGATGAGCAGGAAGAAGGAAACACGTAACATGTGAAACAGGACCAAATACCAGTTAATATACCATGATAAAACATTTTCCATAGCATTAATATGTTGGTAAATACGCATATGAGATACCGATTACTTTAAATATGACAATCCCATGAAAATACAGAGGAATATATAAATAGCAGAGAAAGATTAAAGAAATAGATGATGAGCAAGGAAGAAAAGAAAACACAGACAGTGAAATGACTGCCAAAATTAGATATTAATATTACATGTTCAACCTTTTGATTGCACAATATGTTGATAAATACCCACTATGAGATACAGATCATTCAGATATGTAATAATGAAAATCCAGAGGAAATATAAAAGAGATAGAAAAAGATTTAACGTAGCTGATGAGCAATGAAGAAGGAAACACATGGCAAGGAACATGGACTGTCAAAAATACCATATTATATTCCATGTTAAACAATTGATGCATAATAGTTGTAAATACCCATATGAAATTACAGATACTTATATGACAATAATAAAAACAGAGGAATTATTATATAAATAGTAGAAAAAGAGTAAAGGAGTGATGAGAGCAATGAAGATGGGAAACAAGACATGTAAACCTGACTCTCAAAAAATACCATTTAATATTCCATGTAAAAATTTGATGGCATAATATGTTGATAACTACCCAGAGAGAACGATACTTCAGATATGACAATGAAAATACAGAGAATTAGAAATAGCTAGGAAAAAGATTAAAGAGTAGATGATGAGAAATGAAGGAGGAAACCGCATGGCAAAATTTATCTCTAACTTTGGAATACGCATTTTTGAGTACTTGATAAATACCACACATGTCAGAATTAAACATAGTTAATCTTAAAATCGAAATCTCTGAGTCGGCCTTGTAAGGCTTTAAGTTACCAAAACACAAACAAATTTAGAAAACAATCTGTAGGGGCCTATCCTCAAATACTATGTCCTTCGAGATTTTATAGGCCTAAAGTTGACATTTATATATGGATCGACTAATTCTTAATTAAAAATGAATACTTTATACCAGTCGTTTTGCTAAAATTATTATTTTCATTTAGAATTAGATATATAGGGGAATACAAGTATCGTGTAAATTTACACAATATACACATCCCATCTGAAATATCGCTTGGCTAATTAGGCCTATAAAGGCCTACGCAGATTTTTTTACGGGGGGTGCGGGGTATTCGAAAAAGTGACTTTTTTTTTTTGTAAATTGACCTAACCCCCCCTAACCAATGGTCTTTTTTGGGAACAAACCCCCGTTTGAAACCATATAATCACCAACATGTGGACTTTTCGCCATATTTTCTCTAACTTTTGGACCTTTTTATCAAAAAAAAAATGGCAAAAGGGACCTTTTTCCACTTTTGTGGAATTTGGGGGTGCGACCGAACCCCAGCACCCCCCCCCCCTGCGTACGGGCATGGGCTATAGTTTGTGGTTTAACCATCCCAAACAACCCCGTGCATGATTGAAATACATTACAAGTTGAGTTGGTATCCAGTGGTCGAGTTGGCACGCGATGGTCGAGTGCGTTAGTTCACTCGACGGTCGAGTTGGCATTGATTAGACGGTCGAGTTGGTTACCCGTTGAGCTGGTATGCGGTCGACTTGGGTGGCCGTCGAGTGGGATGACCGTCCGAGTTGGTATCGGTCGAGTTTGCAATCCGTCGAAGTGACTGACATTCCTCGGATGCATTACGCGTTTGCATTAGTTTTGGCCAGGGACATGGAAGTCTGTACAGGTGAGGAACTAAAACCTATGATATTCATCAATCAGACGATGGCGGCTACGCCATAAGAGGGTCGTCACGTGCCAAATTGTGTAAACACATATTTCACTACGGGCAATCTCATCATAGTGCGCAGTTCACACCCAATAGAAAAACGTTTTACACAATTGCACTCTGCCAGTGGTGCAATTATAGAACTCGCCCATAATATCCTCGTCCTGCGTTATTCAAACAAAAAATCAGGAAAATAACACCTGCCTGAAATAACCATTACAGGTGGTGAGTCCAGGCAGAAAAATCTCAACATTGGGAGGTAAGACGGGGGGCAGGGTTGTGGATCACGAAAGGGACCTTTAAATTTTTGCGTTTTTTTTTGGGGGGGGGGCGGGGAGGGGGTCCTAGCTGATTGGTAGTATTGGTACAAAACTTAAAAATATAATTCAGTGCATATAATTTGCGCATTTTGACACCTCGCGTTGTTATAGATCGCAATTGTGAATGCTTGACTCAGTAATCATACGATTTCCATATTTATTGGCTAAGGAATATGTCTTTTTTCACATCTACAATATTATCTTGTGTTTTTTTCTGTAACCTTTAAGATTACGGTGATGTTAACTTAACGGTATAATCCCCGAAATTGGACACAAGGACTAGCGCAACAGTAGGGGTCAGAAGAAACATTGTGGTTGACAGACACGTCATAAGTCGCCTGCTAAAAAAAATATGCTTCTGAAGGTAGGGTGAAAAAGTAAACAAAATTTGAAATTAGGCCTAGCCCACCTATAGATGTTAGGATATTAAAGAAACCAAATATCATTGCAAATTGCTTGGACAAGCTAAGGATCGTAAGACAAAACTAATGGTTTGCCGGACGGAACCAAAGCGCATTTATTACAGGGTAGGCGAGAGCTACTCTAAGGGGCCGCGAAGGTAAAATACTCTCCCCAAATGGAGGTGGGTGATAACCACCGAGCTATATAGAACACAGGGGATTCTGGGGGACTTTTGATGATGTTGCTCCTACAACATAAGGAAACTATGCGATGTAGGTAGTACTCTAAAAATGTGGTATCACTTTTCAATGAGGGATGCAATTTAAGTTTACACAGGGGTCAAACTTTACAAAATGCCCCAATCATTTTGAAATGTACGCCATATTGCCCATCAATCATAAGGATTCCAAAAATGTATAGTTTGTCCCAACTTACGACCATTGGTTTTGAGTTATAGGGTAAAAGGACAAAAATGGTAAAAAAAAGGTCAATCTCCATTGTAAGATATTGTGTGACAAAAATGTTGCATCTATGGGAGGGGGGGGAAAACAAATTTTTCTGGGGAATAGGCCCAATGTCAAACACGTGCGAGCCTTCAAAACGCATAGTTGCGACATCTTTCTTTATGTATGCGACACTATTCTTTTGATTTAAATGTTGCTTCGTTCAGAAGCCTTCTAAACCAATTGCTACCGGACGGTGTTTCACCGTCCAACGAGGGGGTATTGGGAATAAGTTTTCAACTAGCATATAATCGCCGTCATCGGATAAAACCTCATTGGTACGTATCGACCTTGCGGCAAAGATAACGGTTATGCTTGGAATTTCCATTTTGCATGCGTATATAAATCTGCAGGTGTTGAATCAATATTGGTTTGCTCACGTTGACTGCAACGATTGTTAAGTCAGACATCAAAATTTGTCTGCTAAAATACATTGCACATTGTGGTCCAGCTAATGGGATCCTGGGGGTAAGAAAAAGAATAGATCCGCTATATAGACCAGTTAACAGGCAAGTTTGTTACATGTTGGGAATGGGATCTGGAACTAGGTCGCATGACCGTTACACATTGGGCAATTGTATCTGTTAGAAATTTTTACATGGGCCATAACGAGTGGCAGGCATGGATTGGCAGCAACCAAAGAAAGTACGTAGCGGTAACTGAGTCTATAGCAATGTAAAAGAATGTTGTATAAACATGTTACGGCATGGTATAGTCTTGAACTACGCTCGGCCGGACTTACACATGCGCATTTGTATCTGTTAGAGACTAGGGCCATAACGATTCGCAGGAATGATTCGCAGGCAGCAAAGAAGAGTAGGAGGTTAACTGGTCTATAGGAGGTGCTCGTTGCAAGGTATAATGTTGTTACCGGGTTGGTTGTTTTGTGTACCGGAGTTATGGCCCCAAAATTGTGATGCTGTGGGTTTATTGTGGTAATTATGCTAAGATTAATTTACTGGAGTGGGCATTGGGCATTATCGAATCAGTGACCCAAAAGGGTAAGTTGGTTATATTACCCTCCAAAGTTTGATTAAAGTAGTATTTTCTCATTTGGATTTGAGCAAGCTTTTTCACGGGAAAGTACTTTGTTTATGATAAAAGAGAGCAGGGATGGATTTCCCTAGTGTTGTTTGTAACAAGTGCACCTGTAAGATAGATTGCACAACAGGGGAAAGGGGGAATTTCCCCAAGAGGTAAACTTTAGAAACTGGGTTCACACTTGTTATGCTTGAGCTCAAAACATTGCAAAGGATCTGGGTTCACAGAAGTTATGAAATGTGAAATGATGCAATTCAGATGTGATGTTTGTAATATTTTTGTAAATATGATTTGGACAGTGATAGGTTATGTTATGCATGATGCTGTGGTATATCTATTTTAGACTTGGGAAACTTTGTGAAAAATGAGTGGATAAAGCTGAGTGAAAAAGTTTTGATTCGCCATGCAGCAGAAGTAACCAGGAAGCATACAGTATAATTATTATAGCTAGTTTTAATCTACAAACATGGTAGATTGAGCTTTAAATATTGCAAGGATTTTATAATATGGATTGCAGCCGGAGCTTAATAGCCTGATCTGTGTGCTGCCTATTTTCTTGTTTACTTTAAAAATTGTTATGGTTTTGTTTTTTAAATTGTGGAGGTGACTTGTAAAGCATCTTCACTTTTGAGTACTTGCAAATGTAGCCTTAACTCTTCTAGTGTTGGATGAGGGGTTGCACTAAGCTTTTTAAAAAACTGTGGTCAAAATTTTTAATTTCTTGCATAACAGATTCCAAACTATAGTGTTATAGGCATAACTGACCGGTAAAGCATCCAGAAATTGAAATTTATGCACGAAACCTGGTGTCTATGGCGCAATGATCGTGGGTAATGAAACCCCTGGTCTGGAAGTTTTTGATAGAAAAAAAGTAATATAGAAAAAAAAAACACTTTTGTATCAAACAACCTCCAAAATTCCCAATTTGCATGGACAGAAGGTCTCAGTGATTATGTCACACTAGGTCAGTAAGAGTATGCACAGATCCATAAAAGTAAATACGTGTTATTTGTAAATCCTGGCATGCGCTAGAATGTTTATTTATACTACAAACATTTCAGTTTGCATTTACGTACTGAATACAAATGGATGTTTGATGGTATCAAATATTAATGCCTGCATGTGAAATGCAATGTAGTAAAATATATCATCAAGAATATTTGGGATTCTCGCCTGAGGCTCGTGAAATGGAACATCCAAAAATTTTCCAAGTATATATTTTACTATTGCACAATATGGCTCAGTCAATATTTGTTTTATGACGATATCACATAGATTCCATTACGGTGCAATAAGTCTGTCCAATGTACAAAAACTATTGCCGCTGAAACAGCGCCGAGAGTTATATAATACACTTTAAGGTGCAACAAGAAGATTTCAAGTACAAAAGGTTTAAAAGATTTAAAAATTGAAATTCCTGATTTTGGTTATTGTTGTAAGAGTTTTATTATCAAAATATACCCATACTGTAAGGATTACGGTGAGAACTGTTTCCTTGGTATAAATGAAATTGTGAATGTCTAATTTGTATTGGAGAAAATACGAAATTCAGCGTCATTTTCTATTGAAATATAAGCATATACAAATCACGCTTTGTTTTCATTTAAGTTATTCTGTAACCAATAAAAGGGTAGGGAATCTATTGACACTAAAAAAACTATTATGAAATCACTTTTCATATCACAGAAATATGATTACTTGAAACCTCTCATTGCACTTTAACAATGTAAAGGTTGTGTTCCATTGTTGGCACAAGCTTTTTATCATTACAAATTTGTGTTGTGAAAATTGGCCTACCCATTAATTATTTCCTTACCTTTTGGGTCATGAATTCAATAATGCCCAATGCCCACTCCGTAAATTAATCTTATAATTACCACACTAACCCACAGCATCACAATTTGGGGTATACCGATACCCTTTACGCGCACCTACCTGAAACCAATTTGATTAACACCGCGATTTATATACGCAAGGTGCAAAATGAAAAAATTCCAAAATTAAACGTTATCTTTGCGCATAGGCGATATATCGTAGCCAATGAAGGTTATTATCCGAGGCGCGATTATTGCTAGTTGAAAACTTATCCCAATACCCCGCTCGGTGGACGTGACATACCGTCCGGGGGGGGGGGGGGGGGGGGGGGGGGGGGGGGGGGGGGGGGGGGGTGGGGGGGGGTTAATTTTTTTAAGGGGGGGGGGGGGGGGGTCCCGTAGCAATTTGTAGGCTTCTTAATAACCTGAACATTTAAAACAAAAGAAAGAACTTTGGACTACAATAATGTTGTGGCGACTAAACCGTTTTTTGGAACAAGTTGAAGGCTCACACGTGTTGTGAGACATTCCACAACCTGTTTTCTAGCACAGAGCTCTCACCGCAATGATCTCGTGGGCTCCTTTGTTTGTTAAGTACTTCAGCGAAAGTCATCATTCTAATTGGCTTGCACACATACTCGAATTCGCAACGCGTTTTAATTTTCGGGAACGCGTTGTGAAAAGTTACCCGGTTAGTTTGCGTTGACCCTGGTTACTCACCACACGTTGCCCAACTTGGGAAAATTCGCGCCTACCCTGTATAAAATGCGTTTTGTTCCGTCCGGCAAGAATGCAAACCATTCTTCTTTCTTACGATCCTTAGCTTGGCAATCATTTGCAATGATTATTTTGGTGTTCTCATCTCATTTAGGAGTAGGAGCTTGCCTAATTCAATTTGTTTACTTTTTTGATCACATACCTTCAGAAGCATATTTGGTTTTACCCCAGCGCCTTTACGTGCATGTCACCTTACCTTTTTCTGACCATAGGATCTTTAAGTTAACTTAATATTGCGTTGTGTTTTCGCGCGGGATTAAACCCGTTAAATTATAGCAATAAACCGTGTAATCTAAAGGTTACAGTA
>JAMKCH010013260.1:0-38048 GCA_023653785.1 Ophioderma brevispina | reverse complement strand
TCATGAGTAGATTACCGAATTTGTTCAAGTTAAATTTTTGAATTTGTATAGATAATTGTGCTTTGGACATACCAAATTCTTGATCCAAATCTGAATACAAATCATAAAATCTGTTTTATTTTAATAAATTCATATCACTTGTGTGCACAAGCTCATTATTTGTGTCTTGATTCCAAAGTTAAAGATGAATCGGGATTTTCCGTTTCATGCAGTAAAATTTAGGCCCAGCATAACAGTACCATAGGAACAAAGTGTGATTTTCCTATATGAAAGGACTTCGATTGAGCTTAGCTATTTCACCAATGATTACTATGCCAAGCATTATGTATATATAAAAACGCAATTTGTTTGAAATTGAGTGAGTGCGCCTCATTGGGAAAATCTCTGACCTCACCTTTAATGAGGTACCTTTATTAGTAGTCCCCTTATATTCAGCAAATAACTATCTTTAAAGGAATTCTTGCACTTAGCACCCTATCACTGTTTGAAATATTCCCAGACTATAGATAGGTGACAATCATGTTTACACACACAAGTTAAAGGCACCTGGTCTACTTGACATGTTGAGGGGCAAGAGTACCCCCATAGATTTACAGCATTCAATAGCCTTATCGCGCCTGATTGAGCGCGTGGGGGAATTTTAACGCACATGCTCACGCATACTGCCGGGCAGGCTTTGTTCGTCGCCCGGCGTTTTGACTACTATGGGCAAGTATATATAATGGCACAAATAGAACAGATAAACTGGTTTTGCGTCGATAAACCTGGTTTTTTCGATCGAAAAACCTGGTTTTCAAATCGAAAAACCAGGTTTTTCAATTTCGATTTGTCAGAGGTTTTTGATAAACTTGGTTTTTCAATCGACCAACTTTTTCGAATTAATGTCATGTTTTTGATAAACCAAGTTTATGAACCGAGCGAAAAACCTGGTTTTTCGCCGATAAACTTGGTGTTTCGACTGTAAACCTTTTTTTTTTTATCGAAAAACCATGTGTTTTTCGAAGTCGATTGTCCCAGTTTTTGAAAAACCGGTTTTCGACCGAGAAACCTGATTTTTTTTCAAAAAAACTATGACAATCGAATTCGAAAAACCCTGGTTTTTTCGTTTGACAAACCCAGGTTTTATCAGTGAAAAACCAGTTTATCGGCTAAAAACAGTTTCTCGGTCGAATAAAACCTGTTTTCGGCGTCATAAACCTAGTTTTTGTGATTGAAAACCAAGTTTACGACGAAAACCCAGGTTTATCTGTTAAATTTTGCAATATACCTGCCATAGACCGTCACTGTCAACTCATCTATATGCTGCTACATTCGACTAATGTACGTACTTGATAATACAAGGCATCTAAGGACTACGGAGTAGTCTACAACCCCGAATTCTTTTATTACCATATTGGAATCTCGTTTGTAAGTTCATACGTGCTGGTAATAAACTATTCAAAACATTTTCAAACAGGCTTTCAGCACAAAAAGAAAATTCAACTACACCTTGAATTTTCGACCGTTTAGAACACACGTCTTTCATCAGAACCTTTGAGCAGAAGATGTCTGAGGGGTTGTGGTGGATTTGCCCTTCTGTTGACCTCTGTTGACCTTGTAATTGCGAATCAGGGTATTGTAATAGGCTTGCATTCCCAGACCCTGGTCGCGATTTAATTCAGGAGAATTCCTCCTTATGTGAATTGCCTCTCGCACCAAACGGGGAAATTCTCTATCCTCTCATCAGATCTTCTGATGATACGGTTGTTTACACGTCGAAAATTCTAGGTTAGTTGAATTTTTCCTTTTGTGTTGACAACCTGTTTGAACTGTTTTGAACAGTGTGGAATCAGTCATGGGAATGCATTCACCCCAGACATGTATATATTGGCCCAACAATGATTCCGCATTGGGTACCTTGGCATCGGCATTATGTGGGTAGTGTCTTTTATTGGTCCGTTATTGACTAATGTTTCCATTGGCTGCTGTGACATAGCCATTTATTGGTATAACATGGAACGATTATTGACTTAAAATTACAACCATTGAATGCTTAAAAATACCAGGCAGGGCGAGAACTCAGTCAGTCAAATAAATATAGGAATACACTACATGGTGTCACCACGATGATTGTTTTAAACAGAGCAACGTTATTTCACGACAATACATATTAAAACAGTTTTAATTATCTAATTAATTTCTTAAACTGGCAGCTTGAAAAAACATTAAAACAATTTGCGATGAAAGAACATAGGGCATCATTGGCACAACACAGGTACAACATTGGTTTCCAATCATTGGTCATATTCAGCTGCACAGCCGAGATGCTGTTCACCATGTTGCGCCAAATGTCCATGTCCGTCATTAAGTTGAGGATGTCAGGTGGATCCTGCTGGATGTCTCGAGGCAATCACGTCAATGTAGTTAAGGGGCGACAACTCCCTGTTTTGGGCATGGTGACCTCCAACATCTGATTCTGAGACTACTTGATCAATCGATCGCACGATTACAGTGACCGGCAACAATCGTGCTCAGCGTTGGCACGAGGGAATACTCCTAGATCAGTGCTTTGGTTCATGTGCTCAGACTCAGATATGGTTTTGTACTCGCATAAGGAAGCCTGCTGTGTGCCATCCAGTCCTTCCTGTAGTTTCTTGTCTTCATGGTCCAGGTCTCAGATCCATATAACAGGAGAATCTCTACCCAGCTCAGAATAACTTCAGCTTGGTTGAATTGGATATACCAGATTTTCCATAAGTGGGGTATTTTATTGCAGGCATTTCAAACTTGTCCTTTGCGTGGACTGTGGGGAGTTCTTTCTTTCTGTACGGGTAAACATAGGCCCCCAGATACTTGAAGTCCCCGAACCTCTTTAAGTTGGGAACCGTCCTGTAACGCAATAGGTTGAAGATTATATCCTATTGACCGGTTATATATTCCGTCTTCTTGTCATTTAGGTGTAGTCCGACTTTGTTACAAGCATTCCCAAGTGATGTTTAGTAGATCTTGTGGCCCCACATCAATCGGCTGTTTAGAGCTAGATCATCCCTGCATAGTCAGGGGGTGTGGAGAGGCTGAGTTTGGTGACGTCTAGAACGCTGGTTGATTGGCGAGTCCCTTGTCGTTCAGATTCAAGACTCTGTTCAAGGATGTAATCAACCTTGCGATTACAAGACGCATAGGGAGCAAGAGTACTCCTGGAGGAATCCAGTAGTTGTTATGAACTCATTTTGTGGAGCCCATCCAAGGTCCTGCACAAGCACGATGGTCCATCATCATGATGCAACTGCTTTGGGACGGTCTCTCTCTGGGACACCATAAGTTTGGTAAGAATATACAGCATTACATCCTGTTGACCCTGTCAAAAGCCTTGGAGAAGTCTACCAACACAAATTGAAGCTTTAAGCTCTCTGTGAAATTCTCACTCTCTAATGCCCTTCTGAGGCACGACGTCTTAGGTGGTGTTGATCTGCCTTTGCGGAAAACCATTCTGGTTCCGTCTGGGATGGAATCTGTGTACGAAGTTGATTCTTTTGAGCAGCATTGAGTTGTGGATCTTAAGAGGCCAGTTAGTGACAGTGTAAGTCCTCTGTAGTTTTGGGGTTTTCGATTCACCTTTCCTTGGTATAGAGGAGTGTAAATTAACGATGTGATAAGGCAGCTGTTTTGTTTCCCATATAAGGTGTTGTTACAAAATTCTAACAATCATAACCAATACTGTTAATAATTATTCATTGGTCCAATATTGGTATAAAATTGAATTCTTTAAGTCCAATACACAATTGATTGGTCAAGCTATGAGTTGAAAAAATATTGGGCGAGACGCAAATATTTTTTCAACTAATAGCGCGAACTTTTAAGGTGTAGAACTTTTAAGGTGTAGTCAAACAATACAAAATATTTCGGAGAGCTAGTGCAAAAATACTGTCTCTCGGTGTTCAGTGAGTATCTTCCCCAGCTGCGCTTCGGGATGTACAGTGTCGACCATCCAACACCTCGGGAATAGTATTTTGCACTGCTTAACTTTCATACAGAAAACGTCATAACTGTCAAGCTGTTTATATCACTTTAAAAAGTTTTCAAGTCCAGACGAATATTTCAGTAATATTCCACTCTTCAAAGGAAAAAGAAAGGTGCCATACCATCCTATACTATCCGGTCAGTCTAACATGTCTAACGATTGAAATCTTATAATTCTTAATCAAACATTGATGCTATTTTTGCTGCATGATTTTTAACAGTGGATTTCCTGGAGTTCCCGACCATTTTCTGGATTTCTACGATTAAGTGTTAATATCTTAAATTCCATCTGATCGGTAAATGGTTGATAAAATATGATAAATCTTCGAGATTTTCCTAAAAAGAATTCTGCAAAATAAGCATTCGGGGAAATACGTTGGGGCTTCGATCGCCTGACTCTCAAAACTTTTATATATAATCTTAAAATAATGAAATAAGACTATTTAACTTAATCGCAATTTTAAAACTTACCCTCAGAAATGGTCAGAATGATAACTATGTCCCATAATTTTGAATACATAATGCGCAGGTGAAATTACACACAAAACTCGGTGTTCTGAAAGAGTGACCGTCAGTGAAGCTCGATGCTGCAGTTTAATTACCCAACTACTAGCTTGCTTTCAAGGATACATGCAGTCAGTTCCATATGCAAATGACCTAAACTGATTTTCATTTGAACGAAAGCGACCGTCAGTGGGTAATTAAACTAGTTGTAAGCTGCCGCATATCTTTAAAATACCCCGAGAGAAGCGCCGAACTAACAAGGGTTTGAGAATTGAATTTTTTGGTGAAAGTAGGGTCTTCGGAGTTATTTTAAAGAGACATGAGGAGATTTCCAGAAAGAAGCGCCCCCAATTTTGTTCGAACCCGGTTTTTTTGCATATTTGAAAGCTTTCCAATTTATTAGATCACACCTGAATTGAATACGCCGAATACGCCGTCTTTATGTAATAAGATGAGATTTAGTACTTTCTGTCGTGCACGACAGAAAAGTCAAGGCACGGTGTTCTATGGGGGAAAATTACGATAGTCAGGCAAGTTCAAAACAAGGTTCGCGGTTTTCTTTTGTACTTTTTGTCCATAAACGCTCGAACGTTTTTGGTATGGTCTACAATCGATCCAGTGCAATTTGAGAGAAATTCGTATCCTCAAAAAATCTCCTCCTGTCACTTAAAAACCAATTTTATGGACTTGGAAACTGAATTTTGTGGAGCTACAATCAGAGAAGTACAACATCTCTGTCTTCTTGCCATTTTAATACAAGCGTTGTGTACAAGGTAATTTTACAGGACTGGTCGTATTAGATCTTCAGAAAGCATTCAACACGATGGATCATAAAATGTTGCTGGGTAAGTTAAATGGGATGGAACTGTCCGACGATGCAACCTAATAAGGACAAATCGAATATTTTAGTCATTACTGTCCGTACGGACACTTACTACAACACGTAATTGAATGGATATTCATATCTTTGAATACTGCTGTTTTCTTCCTTTTCTGTCAATTTTTCAGTTGGAAAATATACCATATGAGAGTCCTACAGCCTTACCCTTCACGTTAAGCTATTCCTGCAAATTTCAAATATTTTTATTTTGATAATGTTTAACACGTAATTTTGAAATCTCAAATTTAACAAGCTAACCGTCTCAGGTGTGTAGAGAGATATTATAGATTGAGACTGGGGCCCGTTTCACAAAGACTTACGATCAATTGTAAGTTTGATTATTCGAGCGTTAACTCGATCAAGCGTAAGTTTAAAGTTGATTGTAAGTTCAAACTTACGCTTGATCGAGTTACGATTGATTACAATCGATCGTAAATCTTTTGGACCATGAAGAGTTACAGGATAGACAGGATGGAAACAGCGCTCTTCATGTTTGACATCACAACAAATTCATGTACCTCCGAACTTCAGAATACTTATCACAAACAGACAAATCCACAGCTATAACACAGACAAGCGACAAACTTCATCGTCCCCTCCAAAATCTACCTCTGAAAAGCACTTAATTCAGTATCACGGCGCAAAACTTTGGAATGATCTCCCAGAATCCATCACAACAATTACAAAAAAAATATTTCAAAGGCTAAACTGAAACAAACATTTCATCAACCAGTACAATTCTTATTAAATTACTCCCCAAGTCCTTATTTCTCACCTCACTTTATTCTTCATCTCATTTTTATCTCCACCTACCTTACTTTTTTTCTTCACGGCTACCACTTCAACCTTGGCTTCCTCATTATGCAATAGTATTACATATCTCAGCAAGATATGTTGAAAAGTCTGTCTTTTTGTCCATTCCCCATTCTACTGTATTCCCGTTAAGTGTATGTTTAGGTTAGATAATGTTTGTTTTCTGGGATGTATATATGGAATATACCTTATGTGTCATTATTGTAATATTTTTGTAATATTGAGTATATTTACTTTATGGATTACAGGGCCAGTAATAACTATAAGCCCTATCGGTTTGTCCATTACTGGTCCTAGCATATCATATTCCGCACTTGCTCATCTTAGTACAGTTTTTATAAGGAGACGTCTGTATTATGTATTATTTATAATATACTGTCTTATACATCGTCACGTACGATATGTTATGCTGAATAAATGAATCTTGAAATCTTGGTACCTACACTGGGCTCCTTATGAGAGTACAAACATGTCCTAGCGGCGTGCGCACAAGACCAACTTCACCAAGGCACAGATGGATCCCGGAGATGGATATCCGGCTCCAATTTGGACTATGTCGCGTCAAGCACGAGCACGACTTAATGGTACTGTCATCGTGATGGTGCGAATGCATCAAGTAGTCTCGGAGGTCAGGTGTGAGGCGTGCTGTTATATTCCGAAGGATAATTTTATCCGAAGGTCGTTAATCCGAGCAACGAGCATTTCCTATATCTGCGTAGGCGTTAATGCACCTTCGGATATTAATAAACCTTCGGAATAATGAACCTTCGGATAAACGAAACCTCGGAATAACGGAATTTTCGGATAAATAAACGAACTTCGAATAGCGAATAGCGATCCTTCGGATAATAAAAGGCCTTCGCTATATAAATGCGTAGACCCCCGTTGGGATTTCATGCCCAAATTGGAGTCGCCGCCCCATTTTTCTACTTGATATGATTGCTTGGCACCCATTGAACCTTTGGCGATACATGGTGAACAGCATCTCGGCGCCGCCGCTATAACCCTTACGTCAAAAGTCACTTACGGAGGGGGAAAAGGCTCGTTGTTCTACAAGAGAAAAATACCGCTACCTCCTTTTGCGGTGATCGTCAGGTTGTTAGTAATTTTCCTCTAGAGATAGGTAGTTCGACGTCTGTTTTTCAAGTTTATTTTGTCACGGTGGAACATTACTGAAGAGAATGAAAATTACACCCATTTTCTCTCCTTATAGGCTACTCAGACATTTTCATCTTGGTACGGGTGGGCTCAACATCAACCACTAGATGCTCGCGGTTCCGCCCTATTGTTATGAACAATGAACAGTGATGGAAACAGAATACGGCGGATGAGTTTATTTTTATTTATAATATTATTTATAATTAACAGTGTATGAGGACGAGCCCTCCGAGGTATACCCAACATGATTAAAGGGCCATGGTCCGATCGCTAATAGCCTCGTCAACAGATTTACATGAAGTTGGTCAAAATGTTGGTATCAGCAGAAAGCCACTATTTTTCCCATTTACCATGTGAAATCTTAGGGCTAAAGGGGGGTTTGGTGTGGATGTATGAGTGAAAATGTGCCCCATTGGTTTCGACCAATGGGGATTACAAAATCCGGTTTTTGGTTGAAAATATTGTCGAGAAACTTTACAGTTGGGGGTAAAGGACATTCTAATTCAGTGACTGAAACTATTTCTGACTGTAAATCAGAACCCCTTAACACACTTACTAGGGGGCATCCCTCGAAACTGACCACGGATGTTTTGGGACAATTAGTGGTTTGTGAAACAAAACGGCACAGAAATATGCAAGGGTGGCAGACAAAGGTACTGAGGGGACCGACAGCGAAAGGGGAGGCGCGGGGTGGGGCAAGGGCCCAGGAATAAAGGCAACGTCACCACAGCGGCAGATCTCCCCACGCAAGACATTCCCCTTGAGCGGAACTCTAGCTTTAATCAATAGTTCTATCAAGTTAATCCAGAAGGTAGTACCCAAGTAAATCCCAGCTAGTGACCTCGGGGTTGGAAACCGGGACCTCCAACAAAGGAGAATATCCTAGACCAGTGGGCCACGCTCTCCCTTTGATATTGTTAATCCCGCCCTAAAGCCCGTTTATTTTATTTTGCGGCAGTCAGGATAGTGATGTGTTTTGTGAAGGAAATGTAGGCCTATCAGTTGGAAACAAATTTCATTGACCTCATTTTTCAGATTTATAAACTTATTCATCAGCAGATGTTCATTAAGACAGGCATGGGGAATACAATGACCAAAGTTTTAGCCAAATAGAACAAGTCATGATAAAATTGCTAATATTACATTTTTAGATATGGGCAAATGATGAAATGGATGGGAAATGCTAATGAGAAGGTAAAACAACAGGCCAGAATTATGACAAAAAGGCTAGTGAAAGGAAATCAAACGTGGCGGTAATATGGACCCCTGAGCATTATGGACGCCCTTACAACTTTTAACTAAGAATGGTAGGAGTGTACCTTTTATTGCTATTGAAAGAACATCACTCAAAAACATGTAATTCAGTATTAACGGAGGTAGTGTCAGAAAGTCAAAGAAAATTAATTAAATTTCCAACACGTTTTCTTCTAATGTCATGGCATTTTAAAAACATCCGTGATGTTCTCTTGACCTCGGTCTGGTGGTTGCGAAATTACCAAGTTCAGTACAGGTATCAAATCCTAGATTACATCTATTCAAAAACGGCGTTGGATTCTTTGGATGTGTGATCTGGGCTAATATGGACACCCTTTACTCCCATGTAGAAACTTTAAGGGACGGGCCCAATATATGGCCCATGTGAGGTCCCTATTACCCCGCATTTACTGCGAATATGGGGTGGCCAAAACACTTGCCGAAGGTGATGCATGGGGCAAATGAACACACCGCTTTCAAAAATGAACCAAAGTTTAAAATGATAATGAAAGTCCTTAAAGCAATAAAATAAAATGCTGGAAAAACTTTACGATCTTGCTTAAGGGGTGCATATTACCCCACTTATCATGGGTGGAAAATGCCTTGCATTTTTGTCACGAAAGTTCAGAACATTTTTGAGTCAAAATGGCAAGCCGCCATACAAAATTACAAGAAAGTAGGTGATTCCAAGAAAGAGCTAAATTGCTAACAAAACTACAACACTCAGGTTGTGACAAATGTGATCAAGAAATGCTATGATTGTTAACAAGCCAATGATATTCCACAGTGTTCAAAAAAAGTTGTGATCTCTGCCTACTTGGAGAAGCAGGGTAGGAGAGAAATAGGGCGGTAGTTAGAGGAAAGAGTGGGCGGTCTCTTCCTTGATAGGGATGACTTTTGCAATCTTGAGAGGGAGGCAAGACACCACTAGAAAGCGAAAGGTTGCAACATAATGAGCAAGAGGTTTGGCGATTAGCTGGGAGCAATGCTCTGAAAGGCTGGCTCAGATATTTTGAAAATAACTTTTGGGTATTAATTTAAAAAATAATCAATAGAACTAAAGATAGTCACTAAAATTCCAAAGTTTGAGATGAATCGGATTCGTTTTGCTGCAGTAAACATTTTATGTTGTAGTATAACAGCGCCATAGGATTAGCCTACTGTGTAGGCCTATAACAAAAATTCCGGATCCGGAATTTTATAACCAAAGTGCTTCTCGTATTGAAGGACGTTGATTTGAGCGGGTTTCAACAGTTATTAGTGCCTATATGGACAAGCATTGTGTTCATACAAAAAACACCGATTCTTTGAAAAATTGAGGGCGCCTCCTCGGGGAAATCGCTGAGTCCGCCGGGATCTACATCAGCAAAACCGAGACTTTTTAAAACTCCCTTCCAAGTCGCACAAGACACAAATAGTAGGGGCGGAGGTGCAGGGGGGAGAGATACAACACCTAATTCCAGATAGATGGACTGAGAACATTTTTGTGTGTTTATAGAAATATCCTGAGAACCTCCCAATGTGGACCGAATTACTTGATTGATTGGTGATTGATTGTTAATCTGATTTCCAATGGGGCTCCTTACAATAAAACGCATGGACAAAACAAAATACCGGACTTCTTACATTCTGAATAAAAATATATAAAATAATATGTTAAAAATATTATTTTAAAAAAGTACATGGGACACTGGCAGAAGGAGGAGTTCGGTATGAAACAACAAAAGTTAAAAAAGATCCTTAAAAAATTCTCTGGATGGAAAGTGAAAAAAATTATGATATGATGTAGCTGCTGATGTCTATAAATACTAGTCAAAGATGAGTAAACTTTATGCAAAGCTGAGTCTATTTAATAAACAATACCTAGGGTTTACTAAACTAATTGACTAATATTGTATTGTTGAGTCCGTATTGAGACAAATGTAGTGGTGCACTAGAAATCGTTACAGTCCAGCCCTTCCCTGTAGAAAATGGGTCAAGTGTTTTTTTTTTAACTAATTTCATTTACATTGGCTATTAGGATTACTGTAGGTTGTTGTATAATATATTTAAGATATACAGAATCGGACGCTTTATTGGATTTTTTGGTGAATACAGTAGGAATCATGAAGTATTGCATGATAAATTATAACTGAAAAAACATAAATAGAAAAAAATTTATGAAACACATTTCCTTCTGCTAAATTAATGGCCGATTCGCATGCATGTGGTGTATTACGCAAAATGTGTTTTAAACCACCGGTTATCTATTATTATTTTAAACCATGTCGCATGCCAACAATCAAACATTGTAGCTGGGAGAATGTTGCTCCATCCATTCAGCAGTTGCACCCGTGCAATCTAGATTTTACGCTGTAGGAGTTTGGAATGATGTAAAAATAGACGATTTATTAACACATAACAACACGAGAACCACTGCGCAGGCACTGGCACCGAAACAGCAATGGGTCCATGCGGTGAAGTTGTTGTTGGGAACAAAATGTCGGCCGTGAAAGTCTAAGCACTCTGGAACTATTTAGAAAAACCAATTCAATGTGATATGCAGCCCAAAGGTTGCCGTCGAATGGGACAGACAATAAATCTGTATAGTGGGTTACCTCTTACTCTGAAAAGAGTTGAAAATCACTAGAACAGATTTTGCCAGACGAATTTTGAAGGGGAAAGGCGTCCATCTACGTTTTGTTGAGGAGCTTGTTGCAATCAGAGAAGGATAAACAACATAAAGTGATGCACAATAGGTAATCAGAAGATTTATGTGGCAAATAACACATAATCCATCAAATTAAAATATGGTCATGAGTATGGCCCATGGGATGGTGTTTGGTGGATTGAATCATGGAATGGTTTCCTACTAGTACGATACATCTTGATCGAGTAAACTCTATCCATCAACGGCGCCAAGTTGCATGGGTGACGGATAGAGGCCGACCCTATTGTAAATTTGGGCGGGGCTGCATTGCAGAAAAGTTCGACGATGGACTTTGATAATTAGTAAGGAAAACAATTCAAAAAAAATTTACGAATTAGAAATAAATAAAAAATAATTAATGCAATAGGAAGTGTGCTGGCTTGATATGGCCTTTAGTAGCACTAATTTTTTGAAAAAAGCATTTACTGGACCGTGCTAGGAAAATTCATGGGCCTCACACACCAGGGATTAGGGGTAAAGATTGGCAATTACTAACTCACAGTGTGGGCACATGAGCTGATATCGTGTTGCAGTTTCATTGAAACAGGCTTGAGGAAAGACACTCTGGCTAGAAACTAGGGCACCTGTGGTCAGAAGTCTGTGGGCTCGCTAGTTTTGGGTAAGGTTCAACTTTCACTCTGCTAAAACAAGGAACCACTGAAGCGATAGTTGCTAGAAGTAGCCCAAAGTCGGGGGAACGTGCAATGGCGACCAGCATGCACTCGGCGGATGGGTCCCTCTCAAGAGGGTATCTTACTGGAGGTAATTGCCCAACTGGCATCTGCAATCCGATTTTGGCTCTCTTCGGCATTCATGTTCCTCCCCCTTTTTTTTTTTCATATTTTTCGTTGGAGGTGACACCAGTACGGATTTGTGGAATATAGAGAGTTTGAGAGCTGATGAAACTCATACAATATGTTTAGTTTAAGCGATAGAGTTTAGGGTTTTTGTTTTTTTTGCCTTCGGGGGGTGAGAACGCTCAGTTGGCAAAGGGTCTACCAAGGAGCTGATACGCATCAGTGGCGATCTCTTCAGTGGCGTACCGACTGGGGGTGGGGCAAGTATCCCCCTCTAACTCGAAAAAGCGGGACGATATGGACCATAATATGCAATTTTCAGTCTGTATTTCTGGGAATTTTGACCAATTTCCCTAAAAATTTGGCAAAATTAATGTTAAATTCTGCATTTTTCTCGCCTACAACACGCTTTTGGGCAATTCAGACTTAATTGGAGCAAATCACCGGGACGACTTAGAACTTTGACCCATCTGGGGGACGACTTGGAAATTTGCCCACTCTCGATCGACTACCTTGGTACGTCCACTGGCATCTCTTATGCCCAGCCAGCACTTCTGCCGCAACAGACCGCCGCCTTTCTATCACCCCCCCAGGCAGTCCTGCCTATTCTGGTCAACCAAACCAGAGGTCAACATTATCTTTTCACACTACTTGTTATCATCTACTGACCTCTGGTAAACGGGAAATGTACATATAACCAGAACAGTCGAAATTTGCGAAGTGCACGCCTTTTCATACTGCTTACCCAAAAACTATATTGTAGCAACCTTGGAATTTATGATCTGTGGCGGCACTATTTCGCTATTAGACAGGCCTTGTCTTTTAAAAATGCCCTACGGTGCTAAAAAAAGCACTTCTAAAGATGAGTCAGGTGGCTGTAGGTGTGCATTTTGTATCAAATTGTGTATTTTTTTTACCAGATTTAGGTGTGCTGAAAGCGCACACCTCAAGAACGACCTTTTATGTGTGTGATGTGTGCTAAATCATCGCACTCCCAACGCCGCAAAAGACCAAGGCCTGTATAGACGTCCATAGGCTACGTTCCTCATTTGTGGGCGGCCATTCAATGTTATCCCGTAATCATAATATCCCATGTATCATTCCTATACCCCGTTTTCATAAACTTTCCGGTCATTTCGACAAATCGAGCACCACCGGGAAAGTTTTAGAATTTATTTTATTTAACCGTTAATGCCGCATTTGTCAGGTTCGATGGTAGGGACAGTTGAAATCTGGTGGCACTTTGGCAGCTCCAATTGTACTTTTCAGTCGGCACATTGCGCGAACTGGAAGCGGGGGAAATCCCGGGGGTGTTGCCTAATTGTAACATTACGCTAAAAGTGGAATTAAAGAAATACCTGTCCTTAGATTTTGTAGCCTGTTAGCTAGCTTGGGGGGGGGGGGGGCTCTGGAGTTTAAATAGAAGGGGGTCCATTAGAACGATGGTGTATAATATTACTTTTAATGGTTTGTACAGTCTCAATTTTCAGAGTACTTAACAGATTACATTACTTTTTCTGTTTTTTTTTTTTAAAAAAAATTTGTCGATTTAGTTGAAACTGGTAATAGGTTGTTTGTATTGTCTGTAATAAAGGAGTTGCACTAGGTTGCGTTTCTGCGAGATATGCGAATTTGTTTTTTATTTGAGCCAGAAAATTAGCGTTGAGGAAATCTACGGGGGTTTCTTGCGCGCAAAAAATATCACGCAGCCGACCCACGACTTTTCAGTTCGGCAAGGACAATCTGTTCGTGTCTCCTTGTAAATAAGAAATGCATTAGGGGTACATAAACAAAGCAAGCTCTAATTTTAAGCCCACTGTTGTTCTGCAAGCGGAGATAGATCATAGAGGTTGTGAAACACAAGCCGGCAGTGCAGTGGAGACCTTGTTTCACAGACTGAGTGTTCATTTCTTGGGCAGATCATACTTACCACTTCTAAACACAAGAAGCTGGTGAGGTAAGCAAAATATAAAATACTTAATTAATGGGGAACTGATTTTAACAACCATTGGAAATCTGCCCGAGTACTCAGCGAGTATTCCTGTTGTTTTCTTTGATGGACGTGCTTTGACCGCCGAGTTGAACCGACAACAAATGTAAAATAACCGAGTCTAAGCAAGTTTACCTAAACAAACGTCATATTCATCCTTCGTATTTGTAAATAGTAATATTTATATTCTCCCATCAATCCGAACGTATCTTTTACATTGTAGGCTAACCTTACACATGTTTACGACTTTGAGGGTTTTGTTTTCAAACGTGCAACTGAAATCATAACGGCGTACTTAGCAACTTGCATGCCCTTAAATGGTCAATGCATCACACTGTACCAGACGCAAGGTGTTTTACGCTGCAGCACATGGCTTAGGGTTCCGAGAAAGTGCAGGCGCTGTGACCTGTTGTTGGTGAACCCTATTATCCATCGGCGAGCGTAAATCACTGGGGCGTGTACCGATTATCCAATCAAAGCGAGTTTACACAAACCTCAAACTTGCCGCCAGCTGCCATGCTGTAGGTGTGTGCCTCTATTAGCCAATCACATCGCGGACTTTAACTTGCAAGTCATTTCAAAACTAGACTGATGGACTTATACGATTTATTTTCTTTCCGCAGCCATGGCGATTGAATGAATAAATCAAATACATTTTTTTAATTTGGTGTAGATTATGAGAGAGGAACCCTTCATTCAGGCTTTCCTTTTATCTTTTGATAGCTATAATATGAAATAGTAATGAATAGAATTGTGAAACTTATAACGACGGTCCTGGGGCCAAGGATCTGTGGGGAAATCCTCATCTACTCTGCCACCCCTATTTTATTTTATATTGAAACACTTTTGTATTTTTTTTATTTTTTTTATTTTTTTTATTTTCACCCCACCCCCCACCACAACACACCCCTGCTGCTGCCTGGTGCACGTGATTAGTAGCAATTATTTCCCTGTTACAACCAGTCTCTTATTCCCTATCTTATTACAAAAATATAGCCATCAAAAATTACTGTGCATCTGGGCAATTTCACACTGTCAACCTCAGTTATGTGTCCGCACTGTCCTGACTGTCTCAGGCAGGATTAGGCGGCACCCATAGAGTTACTTAAATAAACTATTTAGCTCTATGGTGGCAACATGGTATTGGGAACCTTCTTCAGTGTCTTGCTGTTTGAACCGCAACCAAAGCAATAGTGGTGAGGCATTTGGGACTCACTCCTCACTGTGGGAATCACATTTTGGTAAACCACTAAAATATCTTTTTTGGGTAATTCATGGACATATATCTAATTCTCATATTTCATTTCATGTTGAAACATACTTTTCATTAAGTTGATTAAATCATCTATTGAAAGATTTGAAAAAATTCTATTTTCCTATTATTGTCAAAACACTCCACTTGTGTGACTATAGAATACTCGACATCAACCTTAGTCCAATGATTGTCACCTCAGGTCTGATGTTACTTTTATCACTGGCATTAATCGTATCTCTGACCTGAGGTTACAACAAAAGGATGGTCGTCGTTTCGAATCCGTTTAACAGGGTGTGGTGTGAAAAAGTGATTCTCACAACTCAAATTACCGCTTGTGACGACTTACGATGCTCTGATCTAAAAATCAGGCTTCGGACGTGTTCTTGAGTATGCTAGTTTCCTTGTGCACATTCGATGTATCACTCTGACGTGTTCGTGGTTTCATTAATTTACATTTTTGTCGATATTCATGTAGAGATGCGAATCAATCTCGCAGTTTATAATGTCCCACAGTGTTTACGCATGCGCTTTGCATCAAGACTTATCGATATAGCCGTGAATATGGATCGATATTCATGACAGATAGGAATCGTAAGTCTCTATTCCAATCAGGTTACAAAAGACGTTATACGACATTTAGCGCGCGATAGATTTCGGTCTCATAAAGCAGTCAAGAGCTAGCTTTTGTTATGGTGCCCAAAAAAAGCACATGTTCCCACCAATGCCTTTACACTTGACCCCGAACCATTCAATTTCTCGAGTTGAGATTCATGACTTAGACTGAAATGTGAGATAGCATACCTGCCAGAAAATCACACCATTTGGATTTCATTTTAGTGTGAGGTCAGTGAAAATTACAGGTCCAACAGTATTGTAGAGTAGGTCAAGATAAAAGTGAGTTAACAGTCGGGGAATTCATGACCATTTCGAGTGATTGGGTGAGTGTATAAATTGAAACCTTAAAGAGATGTTAAAACAGTAAGGAATGGACATGATTCGGGTTCCGTTAAAGTTAATAAACAGAAGTGAATGTACAACAGCAAACCCGAAGTATGCAGCAGGGACTACCATCAACCTGTACCATTCATTTTTGATATGTCCTTCCAGGGCGATAAAATTTATGAAATATAAGTTCCTTGTCCGAATACTTGAGAGAAGTTTCATCTCAGAGTTGACATCCAATTTGACCTACGGCTTGTAGCTGAGAGATATCCCACGGGCGTATTGATGAACTCAAAAAAGGAACGCTCTCATTGGTCTTGTTTGGAGGGATTGAACGTGTATGGCGTTCATATTAGTATTGAAGTGTATCTTTTACCAGCCGTTTACGAAAATAAATGGTCATCGACCATATCGCGCAAGGTATTTGTGAATTGCGCCCACATATTTTTACTAAGAAAATAACTTCAAAATAACAGTGCCTGATCTGATAGTAAAACAACAGTGGCATACACCAGACCTTTACAAATGGGGGTGGGGTAGGAAACAGAAGGAATTTTCTGAGGGGACAAATTTGGATCCTTCTCCGTAAGCACTAGGTTTCTCGGGGGGGGGGGGTTCTCACATCGGGGGGAAGTATGGTTATGTGCCGCCTCGAAGACCCTCATTTAGGACCATTTCAGTTCCAGAGACCTACTTTTTATGTCCAAAGCTATTCTACCACTTTTTTTTTCAAAAAAAATCAAAAGTAGCTGGAAATTGATGGAATCGCATTTTTTAATTTTTTTTTGAAAAACCTTCAACTAACAGTAACCTCGCCCTTGTAAAAATTGCCTTTTGATAAAAGTAATTTCATATCATTCCAGGGGACATTTAGATTCCTTTTCAAAATCAATATGCCCGTGGGATAGATTAGCTACCTGGCCAATGGTATATGACATGAGGCAAACACACTGTTTATTGAAATTGTGAGTCGCCCAAATAGTTCTTAGATTTTAAAAAAAAATTACCCTCCTTTAGTCCATTCAGAAACGATATCATGTTACTACTTCTCTGCTCCAAATAGCACCAAAAATCTTGATGTATCTTCATATAAACGATGGCCCGTGATACTACCGTGCCGTCCAATGTCCTGGCCCGGACCACCGCACAGCGAACCCCCACGTGTGACAAGTAGCGTTCAAACACTCCAAACAATACCGATACCTTCATCGTAAGTTT
Organism: Ophioderma brevispina; assembly: GCA_023653785.1. Classification (NCBI taxonomy): domain Eukaryota; kingdom Metazoa; phylum Echinodermata; class Ophiuroidea; order Amphilepidida; family Ophiodermatidae; genus Ophioderma; species Ophioderma brevispina. The sequence goes on along the minus strand of JAMKCH010013260.1, from coordinate 20,549 downwards.
TGTCACGTGTTGACCATGGTTGAACAGGGTGTGACCTTTACCTGTATTGCTATCCGGTGGGACTTAGACGAAAAAATGTGATTCTGCCTTCTTGTTCCCAAAATTCGTCCAAAATTGTTTATGTGTTGTTTTTTTTCAAAGCCTGAAACTGCCGCATATGGAAGAGAAGGTATGTGAGATTCGTCTTCACATGAAAAGTTGGAGGTAACTTGGTTTTGGTTTTCTAAATCGGTGTGCGAAATTCTTGCCTTCTTATCTGTGCATTCCCACGCAATGATTACTACCTGGAACCAGAGGGCTGTTCAATGATAACGTACAGTGTTCAAGATAATGCCGACCCTCTGGTTTCAGTTACTGGAACTAAGACTCGGTCTTGGGTCAACCTCCTCAGAAGGCTCGCAGGGACTACATGGATTGAATCCATGGTTTCCCTACAGTCAACCATGGAAGACGGTGTATTGAAAACCACAACACAAATCTCCCATAGCTTTCAGGGTTTTAGCTTGCTTTTATTATTTCTCCAGGACCAGGTAGACAAGGATGAATATCCTGATGATGACAAGGATAAATATCCTGATATCAAGGATGAATAAGTAAAAATTTCACAATATAAATTGTATGTAAATATACCATTCTGATCCTATCCGCTAGGAAAGCAATAGACCCCTTTCGGACCTACAACTATAGATGATATCTACACTCTCTACCAACCCTGGCTTTTTAGCTCAATTGGCAAGAGCGCCGTGTATACGGAGGTTGCCAGTTCGAGTCTGGCCAAGCGCACATGGGTTTTGTTTTTTTTCTCAACACTTGTGTACTTTGATGTCATTCTGACTGATGGCAATAGACTTGTTATACATGTTACCCTAGGAGGAAACCTTCATACGAGGAGCTCGCCAGAGTGTAGACAAACATGGTAGCCTATCCCCTACCCATAGTACCAACACCGTTTGAAGATCAAAGAATTCCACGAATCCCATCAATTTGCTAACCCAATCCATTACACCGCGCCAACAGCATCCCCATAAATCAATGACGATGGTCTGAGATGGGCCTCCTCTATACCGCCAGATTCTTACTCACTGTGTAACCCAAACCGTTGGGCTACTCCATGTTGTCTTTTAGCCTACTCCAAGGGGTACCCCCTTTATGCATTATTGATGCAGTAACCTACAACAAAGTACTTGCAATACACACAAGCCACTGGTGCATAACAGTATGTTTTCTTAATAGTATACTCTGGAGTGGCCTGCTAGGGGCTAACAGGTCCCCATGTTGTCACCAGTAGTGGAGTACTTCTACCTCACAGGTACTCCACTACTGTCCACCTAGTAGGCATACAAGGAGGATTAAAATAATGAGATGACACTTGTGGACGAACGGTGGTCCCTTGGGCCTTGCCTTTACCGGGGCGCTATAACCGACTCGGTTCGGATTGTAAGGGGGTGGACCACGGGCGCTAAAAAGTCCAGATAAAACTCGGGGATAACATGATAGGGCCGAAAAATCTTTTAGACTATTTAGACTTAAAAAGTAAATGGTGTTTATGAAACTGTGAATTTCTAAATTGCTATAATGTAAGATATACGGTGAATCAGTTTATTTTTACAAAAATAAATAGTAGAGAACTACATTATTTCCAGGGGGATTTCAATTGAAGGGAACCCCCAATTGTAGACGCAAGGCTGTAGCAAATATATAGGCCTTGATTCATAAAAAAGATCAAATAAATCTAAAGAAAAAAAGCATTAAAGGAGCGAAATTTGATACTAAGCATACCACATTTGCCTGGAAATAACTGAAATACTCACATTTGAAAAACAAATAATTAACATTATGAAAAACATTCATGTACAACCCCTTAAACACTGGGTGGGCCTAGGTCGCAATGGAAGGCGCTATATATAGCCGAATCTTGCAATGCGCAGTTCTTACTGTCAATGGTTTCAACGGTGAACACGTATCTAATACCATTAAGGTTAATAAATACAGGAGGACCATAAATTTTGTTGATAATGCGCAAACTTTAGTATTTTGCCATAGCCATATTGTGGGGTACATGACAAAAGACGACAGGCGCTAATTGTCAACCCCCTGGCAACACTTTGGCCCATAGAGGGCACCAAGCATCCCATTGTTTACCCCCTCCTTTTTCTGACCATTTTTCGATTTTTAGTAGCATTTGTTTCAGCTTGACTCAAAAAACCCGTACAATGACAGTTGTGTAAAATATATAACATATGTGACCAAACTGTTAAAATATTGACAAATTACTAAAAAAAAATCACAGAGCTCAAAGCTCATTTGCATGGGATTACCCCGCAGATACTCCTGCATGGGGTGACTATGGTTAATGTACTGCATGTGTACCTAGTGGGTACTGCAAAAGTTTACTTAACAGGTACTTAGAGATACTCCCATGAAGAAGCCGGTTTTGTGTACCTTGAACTAAAGCAGTTTGTGGACCGTCCATCTAGCAAGCCCAAAAGGATACTGTCCACACTTGATAGGAAAGCATGTGTTCTTAGTTCTGCTGAGTGGCATACGTTTTGTCTTACATTCAACTTTTAACATTTGACATTATCGTATATCAACTAACGGAAAGTTTTGCTGCTGTCGCATGATATTGGTTTCACAATAAGCCAATGCCATCTTAAAACCAATCCACCACATGTTTCTTGACGATTTAGGGTTCATGCATGGATTTTCATGAGTAAAACGCTTGTTTTTGGCCCGAGGGCATGAGGCGGCGCCGGTGTCGCGAAGCGACCCCCACCGGCCTGCCCGAGGGCCAAAAACCAGCGTTTACTCATGAACATCCATGAATGACCCCCGTTCACACTCATTTTTGATTTTTGTACCTTAAATCCTCCATAATCAGCTGCAAAGTCATCTTTTCATGTCATTGTTTTTCGGTCGTCTTCACACTTGAGAAAAACAGCACGATCGATGTATCAAATGGATGTTCCATTACAGAATAGGGGTGTGCTTCGAATGTGCACAAACTGCACAATATTTTGAAAGCAATTTTTGGTGTTTGTTTGTGTGTTTTTAAGTTTTTCATGTTTTGTTTAATAGTCAGTATCTTGGCTTCAATATTATTTTGAGACATATAGCCATCGCAACCATTGCTCATTTCTACACACGTCTATACCTATTTCTACATGCCTACCCCAAACAGTGATCAAAATCGATTAGGTCTGGGCATTACACTGTGTTTATGACCGTCTCTCAACCAATCACACGCGAAATCCTAATGATGTGTGACTGTTAAATTACCATAACTCCAAATCTATGATCGCTGCATTTTTCTCTCAGATGTCAACCTCCTTGCAATTCATTCAGTTTCAAAATGTAATAATCCAAGGTGAAAATGAAGTTAGTTTTATTTCTGATTTACTAAGTTGGGCGGCATGTGCAGAAAATTTTACAAGTCAGTGCTTGCAGGGGGGCATTCGTCCCCCACAGTTGCAGTGGGTGTTTAAATTTTAAAAGTGACAGGAGGAGATTTTTTAGGATACAAATTTCTCTCAAATTGCCAAAGAATCGATTGTAGACCACCTACCAGAACGTTCCGAAGTTTATTGGCAAACAAGTACAAAAGAAGCCGCAAACTTGCCTTTGAACTTGCCTGACTATCTTAATTTGTCCCCATAGAACACCGGGTTGCTTTGACTTTCTGTCGTGCACTACAGAAAGTACTAAGTCATCATATATTACATAAAGACTGCGTGTTCGGCTTATTACACTTCAGGGGTGATCTAAACCTTTGGAAAGCATCATTTCAAAAAAAACGGGTTCGAAAAAAAAAATTGGGGGCGCTTCTTTTTGGATCTCCTCATGTCTCGTTAACATTCACACCAACAAAAAAATAAAAAAAAAAACGCCTTGTGGGAAACACTACCATGCTACTTACCACCCGCTTCTGCTTTTCAAGACCGATAATGTTGCCACTAACCGCCGTAGTATGGTACCACAATCTGTTGTTGTAGCCCCTCGGGTCTAAAACACTGAGATGTGGGCAGTAGTAATTCACGAAACCAACAACAACTAACAGGTGAACAATGGGTGACAGGAGGCAACAAAAAATTAAGAAATTTCTAAAAAATATGTTCCACTTTACCGATATCACAGGGATTAATGAACGGCTTGTTACCACAGTTTCTACTCTTTTATGAACGAACCCTTACGGCCAAGAAGAAATCGGCGAAAGTTTAAATCCACGAGTCAGCATTTTCACCATGTCGTGGTTTACAAATGGTGGTGATACATGTGCTTGACAATTTAGCGACCTTCGCACAGCTTCGGTAAATTTGGGACTGACATCGGAATGTCAAGAACAATTCAGTCACATGATTGTAATCTCATTCCCAACCCGCATACATTGTGTGCATGTATTAATACACTAAGCGTACTGGCCGGTCCGTCAAGATGAAACCGTTGCTGGTCTTCGACGCATATCCCAAACATCAATATAGCACGTTTGACAAATCTCAAACACTGAGTATGTAGTTTTCCAGAAGTTTTAAACGCTATTTTCGACAATGCACTGGATTCAAAAATAAATACAGTGGGACAAAAGGGTGATGGCTGAAAGTCGTCTACTACCTGTGGATGCAGTATTGACGGTAAGTGCCTCCTACATGGGACTTTCATTACCCAAAATTTAAGTACCTTACGTTCGCCCACTACTCCTACTCGCCGTTGCCTTTTTCACCCAAAGTGTTTAGTGGAGAATCGTAATCTTTGTTGATCAACAAACGCACCACTGTTCGACCTTTGACCCATCCAACTCCAAAACTGACAACCATTGCTCATGACATTTTAAAGGAGAAGTAAATGATTCTGCCTGGAATTCATCCTATGGCTCCATTTACTTGCCGTTTGGTGAAAACCAAAATTGGGATTCTGTTCTGTAGTATTGCAAGATGATTAAGGAAGATTCCTATTGGTAAAATCTTGACGATTGCAGATGCTTTGAATTTGGGCATGGCTATTTGTGAACCCAATATCACTTTACGCGGAATAAACCTTTACAACGATAATGTCCAAAAAGTTAAAAGATGAAGAAGACGAAAGGTTCTGATCAGCAGAACTAGGTGTAAACCTCACACAGACTCGGAAAATGGTTTAACGGTCTACAAAGCACTTTTGGATAAAATTGGGTCGTGGCAATTTCACCAAAATGCCATTGTGGAGAGCCACCAACCATTAGCCACATCAATGATGACTATAGGTCTACAAGTCACAAGAGGAATCGCAGGCCTAATCAACCTGGAGGTGAAACTATATCAGCTGGTATCTTAGCTGGATCTTCCACTGTGATTTGGGACTTTACCACATGGAGAACAAATGAACATAAAGTTGTTGTAAATATTTGGGACATTAAAAAGTGAAATTTTGGCCAAAAAAAGCCAAAACTTTAGTTAGAGTGAGATTGTCAATTTTGGGGGAATTGTCCACTTGGTGATAAAAGCATGAAATTTGCACATATCTAGGGCATGTCATAAGAAAGACTTTTAGCTATAGGGGCATCGCTGATTTGTCCTTGCATTAAAATGGACGGCCATTTTTCAAAATGCTCCCGTACGTGCTATTTATCCTTAGATTTGGAGATTTGAGTTGATATCAGTGCTTTTAGGCATTCAAGCATGGAATTTGATGCACAATGGAGTTTTAAAAAGACCTTTCGATCAACATGGCCATTGTAGGTTATCCCCATTCAGTAATGACGGCCCAAAAATGGCCGCCATTTCAAAATGGCCGCCATTAACAGCTTTTCACATATTGCATGAAATAAATATGTAATAACATCTTTTTCATATCAATCAATAAAGTGAAAACAGTTTTATATGGAGCAATTTCAAATGGTCCTGACACACAGTTGTGGCCAGTTTTCAAGATGGCCGCCATTATATTTTTAATTACTGTGGTCAGCACTCACTGCAATTATCAAGAGAGCCACCAATCAAGTCGGTTACTGTTTGGCTCAAATGATGATTGCATCTCCAAGTGAATGAGGATGGGTCTAGAAAGGAAAAGAGTATTGGGACATCTTCTGGACAACCATTCCAGAAGTTAGAAAAGTATGCCCAAAAAACTTCCAAGTTGTGGTTGCAAGGAGGGCTGCAGATGGCATGAAAAGGCTTGGAAAAGAGCTCTTTCAGTGAAGCTGTATGCAGCTTGATAAATTTGCACATCACAAGATCTGCTCTGATATAGATTGCACTTCTGTGTTTACCTTTAGATGCCAACTACAAATCTCTTAATGAATATAAAAAACACCTATCGAAGACCCTTGATGAACAGCTCCACTTGTTAAGACAACTCTAGTTCTCCATGCTCATGCTCATTGGTATTCAGAGCGCCTTTTGAGATGAGAGAAGGAAACACCCTCGGGGAGCGGCAGAGTTTTCCAGAATTTTTTGGGGGGGGGGGGCTCACTTTATGCCAGGAAAGAAAGCTTACAAGGTTCAGTGTTGCATACAACTCTCTTCTGCTAATAAAGCCAAGATGGAGTATCATAGCACCCAGATTACTACATGTAACCTACGTGACCTGTTCCATGTAGATCAGCAATTTAACTTCTACCGTGTGTCCCAAAAAAAACGCAACACTTGGTGGCAGGCACCATAAGTTTTGAACAAAGCACGTGACTACTTATCCTTTGTTTGTAAGATAAGAGAGGACTGTTAGCTAATATCCCTAAAAAGTTCATAAATGTAGAGCCAATATTTTTTTAAGATAGGACCCCAGAAATCACGTAGTAACCTGCCGGACCCATTTTACCAAATGACGGCGGCGCTAATGTACGTTTTGCGCCCCAAACCCCAATATAAATCTTAGTCCCAACCAACCCGTTCCCCCATTTCCCCCTTTTTAAAGACAGGGTGCTTTGCAACAAAGCTTAACATATTGAATGTTTCCATTGGTCAATAAAAACTAAAAAACATGCATTTTAACACACTAAAAAGCTTTAAAAGATCGAATTGGAATGTATGATCAAGAAAAAAAATCTTCGTATTGTCCATATAAGCCTGCAAGTGGATTAGAGCTAATCATTCATCATCCTTTTGTGACGGCACCACAAAGAGTTGTTCTTAACCCAATTTAATTAACAGAAATAAAATATACTGTTATTGTTATTGAGGTTTTATGTTGAAAACATAGGTTTTACCTTCATAAAGTTGAGAATGTAAAGATTTTCAGTAACAAGAAGTGCAGCCCAAACGCATATATATGTTATGTAAATGTGGAGTTTATGATTTATTCATAGTTTTATATCTTCTTTAAACATAGATTGACCAAAATTTTGAGTTTATTATTATCAGTAATAATAATGTAGCAGTCATGACCCAGTCGAAGCGTTCGGCAAGAAAAGAAAATTGGGCGAGAAGTAAATATGGTGATCGCAATCAATATTGTATTTGCCATGCTGCACTTCATTGCCAGTCTGTGTTAACCAGCTCCTCATTTTTGTAAAATGGGTTCTGCGGGTTACTTGGATTGTGGATCTATCTTAAAAATATTGACTCCTCTGCCTTTATGACCTTTTCAGGAATATCTTAGTAACAGTCCATCTTCTACCTACAACAAAGCATAAAGTAGTCACGGGCTTTTGTCAAAAACTTATGGCGCCTGCAACCAAGGTGCGGTTTTTTTGGACACACGGGTAGAGTGTGAAACATATATACATACCCATGAATGTCCAAAGATCTTGCTAACAGTTTTGCAGAATTTTTCTACCCCCGATTCAAGACGCTGCGTAACAGTCTACATGATAATACTAGCCAGTCTCTCACAAGTATGTCTAGATGACCTGTTATCAGTTAACAACTTTTCCCTATGCGGATCGTTGTATTTCCTCAAGCTCTAAAGCATGCATTTCATCTGTGACCCCGCAGCTGAAGAAATCCGCTCGGACACCACCATCCTCTCAAATTATCGACCTATATCCATTTCTGAGAAAGATGATGACAGATTAATAAATGAGTTGTGCGATTATGATCTGCATCCCTGTTCCGAGCAGTCAGCATTACCCGTCAAGTTACGGTGAGGAGAATGCATTGGTACAGGCGCACGAATGACACTTTGATTGGTATTGACGAAACAAAAAGAGGCTGTGTTAGGTATTAGACTTCGTGACACTTTTGACACATTGACCATAAACAGCTCTAACCCGCCTGAAGGCTATGAAATAACTGGAAAAGCATTGAGTTGGTCCTTTTCCTACCTAGATGGCCCGAACTCAATCTAGATCAATCAAATTGACTTCATCAAATCCTGTGTGGCGGTAGTAGCTTGTTGGAGGGTCTGATATGGATGTTTGACTGATCCTTGTTCTCTGCCCCACTTCAGGATATCATTATTGATGGTGTTCAATTCTGTGTTTACACCGATGACAGCTTGTCTCCACCTTTGGGATGGTGATTCAGCCATAAATAATATTGAAGCATGCTTGGCAGTCATCAGATCCTGATGTAAATCCACAAGCCGATATTTTATTACAAGACGACAGAGAAGTTTGCTTTTGTTTCCATTTTACCAGATTCGACAAGTAACTCTCAGCCAATACCACCATGGCAATTCAGTTTTTTCATCCGCAAGCTGAAGAACACGGAACGCTTGGTGCCATCTAGACTCCTCACGAAGAAGAGCAATCATTTAACACTAAGGAATTGGGTTAATTTTTGCCAGTACCCCTTGATGAAAAAAGCAACCATTGGATTGGCCCATGACTTTGTTACAATCGAGGCTGGATCTTGCAACTCCTGCCCTATGGTCGCCCAGAAAATAGAAGTGACAAGGTGCCATGAGTGTTCAAACGAGCATCTTGCATTTTCCGTTGTCAAGAAAATATCTACCAACTGCATTGGCTTCTTAATTAAACAGAGAGCTCATTATACTGAATATTGTGAACTTTTTTCTTTGTCTTTCTTATTCTGTCATCTTCCTCCAACTCCGTCTGTCTAGATAGTTTTGTTTCACCAGATTAGTAGGGTTGAGCGCTAGCTGAATCCAGAGAAAGATCAATATTTCACCAATGTCACCTGTGGGGTACTCACACAAATCCTCACAGCTGATGCATTCGGCTGTTCCCCAATCCCCATATTGTCTTATTATTGGAAGACCCACTGGGTTGTCTTCTCCCCTTCTAATCTACGTGTCACAGTTATTTTGAAATGTCCCCTACTCTAAATAATTATTCTATTTAGTTATGTAATATGACGTGTGGAAAATCAACGACTAGAGGAGAAAGCTCCTAGAATTTCTGTCACACTCCACAAACTGGTTGTATGCAATTTACTATCCAACCCAGGAGTGGTAGAACGGCACATGGACATGTCCATGTGGGCAATATAGAAACCAATGATTGACCTTCATCATTACCCACTGGAAACTTGAAAACCTTCAGAACTGCAGACTTACTGACTCAGGGCCCATGTCAGTTCAGACCACAACCTGGTTGCTGGCTAAGGTGAAATTTATACCTACCAAAACCAAACGAGAACAACTGTACCCAAGAAGTATACTCATCGATTCATCGACCCCAAATTGCATCAAAATTCTGTGCAAGCAAGTGGTGCCTTTGACCACTCCAGTCCATTAGAAGACCTGATGTTGAAGGGCTTGGACAAACTTCAAGAAACACCCAATAAAATACAGAGAAACAGTGTGTGGGAAGGCCCGGCAATTAAGGGTCTCCCTGAAGAAGTAAGAAAGGCATGTCATCAAAGGACCGCTAAGGATCCCAATGATGACCAAACCCCACTGCCCAAACATAATAATTCCCAACACTCCAAAAACCTGAACAAGGAGGGTCAAATATCAAGTGAAAGCTTGAAGAAGAAGCTGCTCGAAAGGAAGTTAAAGAGATGGAAGAACACATGCTAGAACAACATGCCATGACCTCGTCAAGTGTGTCCGGAGCCTAGCGAGTGAACGAGCTCACTGCAGCAAGCTTCCAGACAACATGGCTCCCTCAAAACACGGCTCCATATAAAGGTAATGAGTGCTGGAAGAAGACTTCGCAACCTCTCAACACGAATTCCCCCAGAGATGAAGGAGTACTTCACTCCATCCCAGAACCTGGCATTCTAACTCACCTGCATGCCTGTCTCAATAGAGGAAGTAGAAGAGGCCATTAAGGAAACTGAAAAATAACAAAGCTGTGGACTGGGCATAACATCTCTGCTGAAACCCTGAAGCAGGTGGCCCAGCAGAGACACTACTGTTGAAAATAATCAACATTGCCTGGTAGAAGGGAAATTCCAGAAGACTAGGAGCAAGGGACTGATAACTCCAGTTACAAAGTGAGAAACAGATCCCGCCAACTATATAGCAATTACTGTACTTCCTCCCAGGGAACATATTCTGTAGAATGGATCCTGACCGGATCCAGACCCCATAGATGACTACCTTGGAGAGGAACCATGTGGTTTTAGAAGCTCAGAGGTACTACTCGATGCTGTAGATCTTATTGTTTCGCCAAGTGCTAGAAGCAGGCCAATAAGACGCAATTCCTATACCCTGGAAAACTTTGTATAATTTTAAGCAGCTTTGATTACCATATTGGAAGAGAGGCACTGCATGAAATAGCTAAGATCAATTGGAGTAGACGCAAGCTGGTAGACCTAAATTGAAAAGATTTGAGCCAACCATAACTCGTGTGGTGAATGAAACTCACCAGACTGGTTCGATTCTTAGTTTTGGTGTGAGACAGGGACTGCCTTCTATCTCCATCATCTTTAATCTCCTCTTAGAATTTGTAATGAGAGAGTTCAAAACCTAGGCTCCCCGGAAATCCAAATGGAGAGATGAACTCAACAACATGCGTTATGCCGATGAACCCAACCCGGCTGGAATGTCTTTGAACAAGTTACAGCTATCCACAGAAGAACTGAAAATCCGCGCCAAATGGGAATGAAGATCAACCCAACTAAATGCAAGATCATATTCCCAGATGAAACTCCAAGAGACAATCACCCTTAACCCGACCCATATTGACCAAGAAGATGATTTTGTCTTTCTTGGAGTATGTGCCTTCGGTTAGTAGTTGACATCAAGAGCCGTACAAGACTGCAGCATGGGCCCATTCGGGTGACTCAGGATACATCTGGAGCAATCATATGACATCACCATATCGCTCAAAGTCAGAATATCCATTCTCTTATACTCCCCATTGCCACCCTTGGAGCAGAGGGTCCTGGGTATTGCGCAAGGCAGATTGCCAAAAGCTAGGAAGCTTTGAGATGAGATGTCTCCAGGCATCCATCCTAGCGGTGAACCATTCTGTACAACATTAGAACATCACAATGCACCATCACGGATGCAGTCACCAGGAGACGGCTGAAGTGGTTTGACATGTCGTCAGGATGCCGGAAAACAGATTATCATACCAGCCTATACGCAAGAACTTCAACACCGTAGGAACCAGGGTCCGCCCACACGAGCAAGATTGAAGCCCAGATCCCAAGGGACAAAGCTTGGACCTCCAAAATGCCAAATTTATTGCACCCAAGGCAGACGCAGAATGGGAGAGATTACTCATGAGAAGAAGCAAAGGGACACCCCCCGTCCGATCAGTAAATGCCAAAGTCACATTATAAGTTATTCTAATATTTGGTAATTGATGTGATCAAAGTTGTTTTCATAGAAGTTTGCTCTATTGGAATTTGTATTTGTCTTTGATAAATTGATATATATTTTAACTTCCTTTTTAACTATGTGACTTGCCTATAGAGCCTCTACATTGGCCCTACTAATTAAGATGCTATACTTATTAATAATAATATGACTAGCACAAACTTATGACGATATTTTATATCAGCAATACAGAGAGACATGAAGAATCCAAGTTTATAGATTCCTGATCTTCTGCTTTTGACTAATAACCTGTTTGCTGTGATGTTTTATACAGGTCAAAATTAAAGATTGCTCTGCTTTTGTCAATACTTAAATGAGTTTCCCAATGACACGCCACTGATGACTTTGCGACACTAGGTAGCCATAGATTGATGTATGACACACCACAATGGGTGCATGCTCCTAACGTTAGCAGATTTTGGTAACTTCCCTTTTTAAACATATGAGTTTTCTTTGGGTACGGTTACAGAAATCATCGTAATTATCCATCATTTTGTGCTTTGCAACAAATAGTCAATGCTGTTGGCATTAGCAAATATATTCCGGCATATAAACCTAAACTTAGAAGATTGCATCTGTTTGCATCTTAAAGGTCCATGGCCCCCTATCGCTACTAGCCTCGGTCCCCAGAAGCCCCATAATTTACCGGAAGTGGTTAACATATTTGGTATCAGAAGAAAGCTACTATTTTTCTCATTCATTTACCCTGTGAAATCTTAGAGCCAAAAGATGCTTGGTTTGGAAGTTTGAGCGAAAATGTGCCCCAGTTTGGTCGACTCAATAGTATTTTACACAGTTACTCTATGGGGCTTACAAAATCACGTTTTCAGCTCTCCCGACCATCACAACGGTTTTTGAAAGATCGGCGCGAAACTTACAGATGGGGTTTTGGTAGTAAAGGCCAATTATTTCAAGATGAAAAATCAATATTCTGAAATGGGCCATCCAACCTTTAAAAATGAGTCCACTTGAACGGCCACTGATGACTGGGCGAACACTAGGTAGACTGATTGAGTATTCAACACCAAAAGTGTGGCATGCTCTGAAAGTTAGCAGACTTTGTAACTCCCTTATTGAAGATATAATTTATATTTTATTTATTTATTTTAACATTTGGCATGCGCCAGGCAGAACCAAATATTTGCTATATGCATTAAATTCACAGGAACGCCTCAGACACCGGGAGAAAGATTTATGGGAAGAAGTACGATTTAATTGCAGGGGAAATACGAAGTGCTCGGAGAAACTCCTCGGGACGAGTATGGATCGCAACCAAATTCAATTATGCAATGGATAGCCTGGGAAATAGAACCGGCGCATTGGTGAAGGGTGAGGACTCACCGCTTACACCAAATGCCCTTCTTTGGTACGGTACAGAAAATCGGTAATTACCACATCATTGCGTGCCTTGGAACAAAGAGTCATGCTGGTGCATTAGCAATATATTCCGGCATATAAACCTAATGCAATAATAATAATACTAATGGTATATCTAACCACAACAAGGGACTCAGTGCCATAGGATTATGTAAAATACTGGTAAAGATAATGTGCCTGCATGTTATGTGTGGAAGCCTTTTCAGGGTGATACCTGTTACTGGGGCGGCAAAGTGTATGCTGTATGTCATTAGACCATAACATAAATCTCCTCCATTTTGGAAATGTTCACAATCTTTTGTATCAAAACAAAACTAACAAAAGCAATTCTTAAATATTTGTGAGTTTTTCAGTCTGCTAAAAAGAAAGATAAAACAAGCAATGTCTGGCACTAGGTATGATTGCCTATTACAGGTTTGTATTTGGCATTGTGTGTGTAGAATAAATGTCTGCACTTAGTTAACTCAAACAAAGTGGATTGATTGCCTATTTACGGAGTTTTATTCTTTGCATTGATGATGATAAAAACATGATTTGGTAAAAAATATGCATATTCAGTCGATGAAAATGGTAAATCAGGGGAATGGACACCATTTTGGAACACACGCCAGTTGAAACATGGTTACCATTTCGGTTTAACGAAGTTACAAATAAAATAACTTTCTATGTTAGGCTTTGTCTGGGCTAAAAGAAGTTTTGCAGCCCAAAAGAAACAAACAAAAACACATTTAGTTCATCAAAAGAGCTAAACTAACCATGAAACAATGGCAGCCATTTTGGAAAAGGGCTGCCATTTTTGTTACAGGAAAAATCTGCGATGCACCTATAACAAAAAATCCTTCTTAGAACATGCCCCAAACAGTGCTACCAAATTTCATGCTGTTAGCACCAAGTGCCAACATTTAAGCACATATCTACTCCCACTATTAGACAGGTCTTGAAGCCTGAAATACATCAGCTACATTACTAAATTGTAAATTAATGACTACATCAGTATACATATAATTATGGCTCAGCATAATGAAAAAAAAATTAACTTTAGATGAGTTGACCGTGAGCGTCAACGCCGGGACACGAAACAAAGCACTGCCCGGCAGTTTGCGCGTGGAGCACTTGCCAGGGCTTGTGCTTTTAAATTTGCACTCAATTCAGGAGTGAAAGGCTATTGAAGATGTGTTTGTAACTGTATGGGCATACTTTCGCCATCTAACATGTCAGTACACCAGGTGCTAACTTGTGTTTGTAAACATGAGGTCACCTCATCTATAGGTGAAGCATGGATGGAGTGCTGTGTTTTTTATGTGAATAATAAACAGACATTTGTTTCTGATCCAAGTGATTTATGTAGTTTTCTGATCACCCAACAGATGTTCAGATGATCTAGCCCTTATTACAGAGCTAGAGAAACTACCGAACTTTGCTAATGTAGTTCCCTTAACGTCTCAAGTCATGGGAAGTCATAATCAACAAAAGAAGAACTGCGGGTGTGGAAGAAGAGACCAATCCAAATACTATCTCTTTGAATATAAAGGTATGGAGAATTTGTGGTTGTTTTTGAAGTTAATCCTAATTCCCTACCTACCAATTCTCCACACCCACACTCCCCGCCATGTAGCATAAATTTACGAGAGGCATGGAAAAAACAAGTGGGGTTCTATGGGGTTTATTCTTGGGAGGAATTAAAGAGAAACCATGGTTCACTTCTGAGGTTCTGTTCGTGTGGTATAGTTGAGGATGTGTATTCAATAGTTAAAAGTCAACTTAACCCTAATCGCCCCCAACTACATCGATCGGTTGCAAAGAAAACCTTCAAGTGCACAAGAGATTTAACATAACGGGTGTACCTAAAAAAAGTGAAATTTTTGATTTGACCCAATGTAAAGCTTTCTATCAAATATCCATGATAAAGGATTAAGCTGAAGCAATTATTTCTTTGGTACAAAATTTTGTGTAATTACTAATTTCCTATAGGAGCAAATATACCTAAATTCAGACTGTGTTTTATATTGAAATTAAGCAAATTCAAAATTGCCTTTTTGTTTTCCCTTTCAAAGCATTTTGGAGCCAAATACAAGTAAGAAATCTATTGGGGCAGGTCTTACCATGAATTCACTACATAGGACACAATGTATGGATACCCAAAATCTCTTGTTGACACCTTTAATATACAAATATCTTCCCTCTTAAGTAGCTGCAAAGAGAGATATTAAAAGTCAGCAGGTTGTTGAGTGACTCAAATACATACTTACGTGCATGGTTAAATATAGATGCAATTGAAGAATGAAACTTGTAGGAATAGGCATCATTCTGGTTGCTGGCTGAAGATATATTTCGAAGACATTGTCTTTTAAGGTGCACAAGCTCGATCGAGCGCTTCTGCCTGCCTTAGTGCTTTAAGTGAGCGCGATTACACGCACATCAACCGGAAGTCCTGTCATATTTTGCTCCTGCTCGGAACTTGCTTTTTACGCAACAGTGCGCAAAGCATGTTCGAAAAGCTAAAGTCGACTCACACTGCCTATGAAGGGCAAACCCACCATTAGAGTTTCGAAAATTTGATAAAGGTATTAAGAATAAGGAAGTTTGTAGTAAAATACAACATAAGGTCCATATAATGGAAATTATGTTTATGTTCTGTAGTCTGTGGGCGGTCATGTATATTTCTGCCAAGGCATTCTTCCGTGTCAAACGGACCTTGAGATCGCAAAGGGTGGGACAAGTAGGTCTTGCAAAGGACTGTGTGGACCAGAGATGACTTGGGGTCAGAGTCGAGTCATACACTGGATAACACCATTTTCCGGTAAGTAAAATTTAGCATGCATGTTCAAAATGAGGCTGGAGATGAGTAATATTGGGAAGGGGCGCGTTCTCACTATGATGTCTCGACCCGGTACCAGGACGATGGTTTTCGATTCTACATCGAGCCCACTTCCTTTCCTAGTGGGAACGTGTGTTTCAGTGGACTCGGACCTACATCCGAGGATTCGGGTACGAGACCAACTCAGGTACAAGTATGTATGTAGTCTCTCGGTTACTAGGACGTGGTATCAAATGCACAGTGATACGCGTTTGTACATCGTATGTGGGCCCGGCTCGCATATCACGCCGAAAACCACTGCCTTGGCTGTGAGCAAGGACAAAATTATCGCAAACAAAATCCGTTATTTTCTACATTGAAATCACAAAATATACCTGACAATATCTACACATTTCTTCCTGATAGTTTTCTATGTCATATTTTATAAAACACGATACTTGAGATTTGGTGTAGCGGATGAGCAGCGGTTTGTGTGTGTGAATGTGAAATCACATGCTGGATGACGGAACATCCATAAAATGTAAACCAATGAGACTTCCGGGTTTACGGTTGAATCTGGAAAGAATTGATACGGTCACGGCGATTCATCAAAATGATCAGAATAGTAGGACAATGTTCTTGTTCGACAATAAACATGTTTTACATCAACATTTTCATCAGGATCCGATTGTTTCATGCACAGTTTCATCAGGGGGAATCCTATGAAGAACAGAGCAGAATCAATTTGCAAAATAAACTATTGAACGGAATGTAATGGAGGAACAACATCCGGGTAAGTGGGCCGATACTAACATCTCATTTTGGCATGGATGGGGAATCCTAATATCTTACAGTGAGAACCCAAAATTAATGTGGGCTGAGCCCACTTCGATGTGGAACCCCCCCCAGACCTATTCCTAGCACCCATTTTATAGTGGGAACAGTACCTGAGCCTGGTTGTGTTTCCCAGGTTAGTAAATCAAAACCGACGTGCTCTTGTGTGCTGTCAGCTATAGCTGGAATGCACAATAGCATTCCAGTTGTTTGTAATCGAATGTTTTTTTGTGTATGTATGTCTCTGTCAACAGTTTTTTTACAAAATGAACCTTAGACCAGAAGGCAAAGACTGATTTTGATTAGTAATCATGTTTAGTAGAAAGTGTTGAAAATATCGGATTGCGAAGTATGCTAATCATAACATTGGATGATTTATCCCACAATTTTGGTCCTCGCTATGATTTAAAAATTTGGCTCGACTGCGTCTCGCCAATTTTTTTCACTCTTAGCTTGACCAATAATTTGGGGGTCCAATCGATCCAATTTTATAAGACCTCGGTATGTGGGTAGTGGCGGACACCAGTATCAACTCATGCAAAGTGTTAATGGTATTATGCATATTAATGCGCTCATTTGCATATTTGTTCAATATGTTGTTCCATTTAATTGGTGGGTAGAAATGGGTACTATGAAGTAATAAGGTGCCCACACTTATATTCTTTTGAAATGTTGTGAGCAATGGAAACCGAGAAGTGCTAAATTCTAGTTATAATTAGAAAGTATAACATGCAGTTTTGCCCATTAATGCCATATTCCCTGCCTTAAATATCTTGAAGATGGAAAGGGCAACCTGGGTTTCTGCAGGCTTTTTTTACTGCTGTCTGTTCAATTAACTTAGATGTCTGGTTTTTATGATTATTTCCAACAAATACGGCACATTCGAAATCACGCAAAAAGAAAGTTGTTGGGTATCTTTGGCCTAAGACGTTTTTTAATGACAAAGGAATGGGGCACATTAAACCTCCAAATCTATTGAAATCGGTTATTTTACCCTCGTGTTGCAAAATGACGAATAACGGTGCTGGTACCATTAATAACGTTCTGTGGAAGGTTCCATTGACTCTACTTTGTAGGTATAAAAGTGGTAGGAGGATATGATTCACGATAAATTTTCACCATGGTTGAAATGAAATAATGCCAAACTTTGTATCCGGGCTTTGTTCAACAGGATCAATACGAATCGTGGTATTTGCACGAATTTTGCCAATACACACGAGATTATATCCAAGAGTTCCACACAGCATAACTGGAATTGGTGGACGGTGTTACAGGAGAACGGTATGATTTTTGTTCATAACCATTGAATAAAAATAGACAGAACCTCTTAAAAGTAATAGTATTTCAACGATGCATTGATAGACCATGCACGCTCAAACACATGAATCAAAGCACGGTCCACAAATCAAAATTGTTTAACAGGCTTTTTAAGCGCCCCTAATTCACGAATGGGTCTGCCATAAAAGTTTCAGAGGTCAAAAGTCAATATCACGGATCCATTTTGTTGTCGTTTGCCAATAACAAATCAGAGAAAAGTGAATAAAAATTAAAGGGGCACTGGCACATTTTCACAAAATATGAAATTTTTCAATTTGATCTCCAATGATAGTCTAGGCCATTGAAGAACAGAGATATATTTTACACATAAAAATAACATACCCCAAAAAAAAAACAGATAGGGACATTGATATGAGGATAAAGACATCCAGGTAATTTGTAGGCCAAACTTTAAGTTTTCCATAAACTTGTCAAAAAGGTATTTACCTGCATATCTTTGACTCGTACTCACGATATCAAAAACCACAAAGGTTATAGATCGATCAAACAATGTGCATTTAGCATGGGGAAAAGGCATGCGGAGTGCATGTTCTTGTGTTAAACGCCATTTTCGTCGTCTGCTGAAGTTAGCGTAGCCGGCGACGTTAAATTATAAAATCATTCTGTTTACCCATAAGGAACCTGATTTGGTCCTTAATCATTTCGGGTGAGGGCGTTTGTATATAAAAGCTTAAACCCATGCAAAAATATCGATTTTGAAAAATCTTGAGGGCACATATTTTTCAAATGTGCCAGGGTCTCTTTAAAAGAATGAAATATGTTTTAAGTTGCGGCCAATGATCTTGTTGGGTCCAATGACAATTTTTATGATAATTTAAAAATCATATATTTGTGGATCAATAATAAAAAACGGACATATAAGTGAATTGAACAGACAGTAAGAGGCATGCGTGGTACTGGTCTTTGTTCCTTTCACTAAGTTAAAAAAATTATGGCCAAGATTCCCTGTGCATGCCTCCAGTACAGTTAGTGTTTATTGATGATTTTGTGTGCCGCCAGCATAGCTGGAAGGGACAACTGTGCAATCCGCGTGAAGTGTATGTGTGTGCGCATCACTAAAATGTAAAGATTTATGTTGTGTGGGTGTGTGTTGGGTCACAAAATGTTGATGTTGTTATGCCGGCCACAGCTTATATTCTTTGAATATAGGGAGAGTGAAAGCCGAGGACTGCAAAATTTGGTAAATTGGTATTATAGGTGGAATAAGGGATGGATCTTAATGACTTTGGTAGGCTTGTGTCAAGATATCTGCGATAAAAGTTATTAAAATAATTTTTCACGGGGTGTGATAGGTTTGCAAATCGCTACTTATTCATTTGGTCAGAATAATCGTCTTGCTCCAATTGTTACAAAAAATATATGAATTTCCAAACAACCACATTGTTTTCCAATGATCTGTAAAAATGTGTTACTGATGTCAAACATCAGTGTGTTCAGATTTATATTGTTCTAACTCGCATAATATTATTTCTTCCAGTTCCGTGCAGAGCCGGGATACGTGTTCACAACGGCGTTTAAAGTGGACCACAAAAACAAAACCATGATGCTAGTGTCGCGGGCCGTTGACCATCCCAGATACCAGGCCACCAACAAACATGTTTCAGAGTGAACCACATATTGTCAAAGATGGTATTAAACCACCTCGTAGCTTTGAGAGGGATTGTTACAAATCAGTGGGTCTAATTTTGGGGTCATTTCCATGCCAACACCAGGTGATGGAAACCCACCCTCTTCAGATTTTGAAATTTGCAGTCAAATGTACATTTTATGGGGATACAGAGGAGGTCAAAAGGAACAAATCAAAATTGCATTCGTTTGACGTTATGGGCTCTCAAAGTTTTACGATTCAGACTATAAAATGGTGATTCAGTATTAAAAAAAACTTTATAATGCATTTTATATAATCAGTAGTTGCCACTTGCTGCAATAATAACAATAGCCAAGTAGAATTTATTTGCATCCCCCTAATAAAATAGGCCCTCAAATAGTTGCCATGGTGCAAAGATTATATAAACTGATTATTAAATAGCATTAATAAAGTTTTTTTAATACTGAATCACCATTTATAGTACGAGTCGTAAAACTTTGAGAGCCCATAACTTAAAAAGGAATGCAATTTGATTTTCCTTTTGACTCCTCTGTAGCCCCATGAAATGTACATTTGACCGCAATTTCAAACAAAATATGAGAGGGTGGGTCAAAACACTTGGTGTTTTGGCATGAATGATCCTTTGTCTTGGGTTTATGTCATGAATATGGCTTGTGAAATAGCAATGTGGATGTGGTTCTGTCCTCTGCATGTGTCTTGTGGTAAAAAGTTAATACACTTGCTTAGACTCGCTACTCTTGTATGCCATTGACCAAGTAACTCTTACTTGGTATAAGGATAGAACATATTGAAACCTACCATTGACAATATTACATATGTGTCTTTATAATAATGAGCTAATTTGCCATGTTTTGTCAAGATTGTCTGATTCAGCTGAAACTTGTTGACATTCCACGACAAATGATCTTGGTTTTCTTCTATAAGTGTTATAGGGCCTCCATTTTTTCT